>BGPR01011320.1:0-14184 GCA_013235015.1 Araneus ventricosus
CGAAGTCTCCCTACAACGAAGTCTCCCTACAACGAAGTCTCCCTACAGCGAATTTCTCCCTATAAGGAAATTTTTAATCGGAATGTTAAATAACATTCAAAATATTCTCCATATAACGAAGTGGTTGTCTCCCTATAACGAATTTTTTCAGACCTTTATCTTTTCGATTTTTGTCATTTTTGAAGAAAGTTGCTAATTTCTGTGCAAACAAATCGCTCACACGTGCCTGTTTCTGGAACCACTCGCATTGTTCATTCCAGCGATAACACATAACAATAGAATGCTATGTGAAGGGTAATGCAGTTGTGGGGACCTGGGTCTCTACAGAGGGAGCAACATTTCTACGGGTCAAGATTCCAAGAATCGAGGTGGAGTGGGGGTGGAAACAGCAAATGGATGTGACGATCGCATTTTATGTTTATCCGTACTAGTACATGTTATTCTCTAAATTGGTAAATTGTCTTCACTTTTGAGCATTTTGTTTATACAATAAAAATTAGTATAATTTTAACAAATTCATAATAAATATTACTTCATTTTTAATTGAAAGTCATAATTAAATATTTTTGAACTTATTGCACATACTAAAAGGTTTGTAACATTTACTTAAATAACTGCAAAAATCTCTAATCTCCGTACAACGAAATTTTCTCTATAGCGAATTCTTCAACTGGAACCAAGCGATTTCGTTATAGGGAGATTCCACTGTAGGTAATAAGCTACCCAGATAAGAAAATCTTTTAAAATTTTCGGTATAATCCTTTGGGGCGGAATTATAGGAGATTGCTACGTTTATTTTGTTGAAATTAAGCATACCTCAGCAAATGAATAAAATATTTGCTGAAGAAAAATGGACAACTCTAAGTCTCAAATCTTATCCGATTTTCACGCACGCCTATGATGTTATTTGTCAAATGTTTCAGCACCCAAAACATGCGTTTTAATTAGTTAATTAACTATGCGTGTTCAGTAAAATTTTGTCTACTGCCTCTTTAGTCGTCTAGACATGTTCATATGTAATCTGACACTCTATTTTGCTTCTGAAACAACAACTGAAACAGTTTTCAAATATGAAAAATTTAACTTTAGAGTTTTGATCGAACAATTTCAGAGTTGGTTACTAACCTTTACAATGGTCAGTGCATTAAATATATCTTTTGCTGGTCTAGAAATAAAAAAAGACATGGAACTTCTAACATTTTGAAGATGTATTGGAGGGGAGGGGGGCATGGACAGTCAAGCTTGTGTTTTCTCAAAAGGCAGTTGAGGCATTTACTATAAGTACTTATACAGTGTGTACACAAATGCTTTTTTTCAGATAGGTAAAGCGGCGTTACGCCGTTTTAAATTTGTTACAGCGAGAAAATTCCGCACACAATGGCTACCGATCAGCAGAAGCCGATGCGTGTTTTCTAGTTTCGGTTTTTAGTTTTTCTTGAATATCACGAAAACTCTTCAGTTTTCACACTACATGTGAATTAACAAATTAAAGAGCGTAAAATTCCCTACAAATACATGCTTTTATTTTTCTTCGAGATTTAATATTTTCTCGGATAATGGCTCTAAACAAATTTTTGATTTCCATTAATTTATGACCCCCTAGACCACTGAAATGGCATTTTACCTATCTGAAAAAAACTTTTTGAGATGCGCTCTTATTTTGAAAAACACCGTAGTTCCAAAATTTTTAATTTTTTAAAATTACTTTTTGAAGTGTGTCACTTCATTTGTGTACACCCTGTATTTCTCTTAAATTTTACGATCTTTTTAATGAATTCTATAAAAGACACTCACAGTGTCATTTTAAAAATAACTTTTAAGAAAATTACAGCCCTCAAAAGTTTCTCCAGAATAAGAACTTTGTAATAAAGATTTTTCCAGCACCTCTCTATTTTTACCATCCATAAGAGAACATTTCAGGGATAAAAAAAAATGTTTGCTCTAACAATATTTACGGCACTTTTAAGAAATTATTTAAAATCTCAACTTTAAATTTTGATTGCTTACTTAATCATTATCCATTTAGACTAAATTTAGATTAGACATATTTAGGCCCGTTTTGAAGTAACACGAGGAATATTTTGGGCAATGGCGGCTCCTCCATAAGAGCTACAGAGCTGCAGTCCCCCCTGAAATTATTTTAAAAGATTGTATTTTTGTTTTTATTCTAATTGGCTTAATTTTACACTTTGAGAATTCAGTGGTCAACGAAAACGGCAAAAGAGTAATAAAAATGTAAAAAGAAGACGGAAAATCAATCAAGAATTAAGACAGACCAGAGCTGCATCAAGTTTTGCCCCTCCTACGAATCCGATATTAACGCAAAGAGCATCGAGAAGTGGGAGAAAAGCAACCCTTTCTCCAATTGAAATTGCATTCATTTGAGCTTCATTTTTTTCAGCTCTCATTTGGCTTGACTTCCTCATTTGGCTCTTTTTCCTTTTTTCTCAGTAGTTCCATCGTTAAGTTGTTTTCTTAAATCCAATTCTGGAGGAGTTGTAATTTTTTGTTTCTTTATATTTTTTTTGAGTGCTGATTACGATTCTGAGATTTGCCACCAATAATTTTGGAATTTTAGTTATAGCCAAAAAAACATTTAAAAAAAATTTCTCCAGTGTTTTGCTTATAACTCAAAAACTATCAATTTTTAGTATATCATCATTATATATATCAAAATAATCAGCGCAACATTTCCTACAATTTAGGTCCATAAAACTTTTGCAGCACTGCTTGTTTCTGAGCTGACGAGCTACAACTGATTTTGGGACAGACCCGGTAATATTGAACCGTGGTCCGTTTATACTTACAGCTTGCGTTATATTTTAAAAGAAATTTCAAAACTCTTCTAAAAATAGATATAAAAAGTCATAGTTTATCATAAAATTTCTGTAATACAGTATCTTTCTAAACAGCAGTGCATAGCTTTCGCCGAATCAGCATCCCAAATCGAAGAGGACCAGGTTGCGTTTGATTTATTTTTACAAGCGTGACTTGATTGAAAACAAAACAAACTCTGCTTCTTTTTTAAAGCGGCTCTCTGTTTGTTTTTGCAGGCTCTCTGTTGTGATCCGGCGGTGGAATTCCAGCCTTAAACAAACGAAAAGTGATGCTCGAACAGCGGGATGGCTGGCGATGGGAAGAGCTGCCTTAAAAAAGCTGGATCAAGTCACTGCTTGGCATTATCGGTGACAACTTTCAACTCGCTCCTCCGCTTAATACTTCAGCTGTTACGGATTAGCAAGAACTTCGGAGAACTACTCCTTATTAGTGCTCCGGAATCCCTGGAACAGTCTTGACGGTTTTAAACAAACTTCTGCTCTGTGCAGTAAAGAAAAAAAATCGAAACGGAAGCGGTCTGGGGCTTTGAAACGCAAGACTGCTGTACCGTTGTTTCACGAAGCTGGCAAAGACACCAATGTTTATTTTCATAGAATAAGGTTTGGGATGCCAGAAGGTAGAGGCGAAAATGAGTTTTCTTATGCTTAAGCACATCAAACACGTGTTTCTTCTCAGAAAATGAAAATTTTACTCTTTTTTATTTTCATGCGAAGGCTTTCGTTTAGTATAACAGTTTTATTTACTATTCCAAATGTTACAGATAAACGATTAGATATAGAATACATTAAAGTAATCAGATGTCTCGGATTCCTCTTGCTTATCAGTAAATGGTTCGTATTTAAAAAAAGACTCCTCAGAGTTAACTTTTAAAAAAGTGACCAACTGGTACCCCTCTTCAACTTTAATATGTATATAATACGACGATTGTGGACCAGCTGGAAACACTGAAAAGTATCAATGATTAGTTCTGTTAGCCCATTAGCCTTCAGCAATACACCAAATCACAAATATAAGTTGAATTTATTAGTATTATGACATGGGGTTGTGAAGTATTTTGGCTCGTTTTACTGTGAAAGGTCGAAAATTTATTACGAACATCGATCTTGATTTTTGATTATTATACAAATCGGGGGTATAACCTAAATCCTGTTTTTCCTACTTATAATCTTGCATACAATATCGCAAATGCACAACAAGATAAATCTTATCGTCTTTCTAAATTGTTAACCATTTCAAGAACGGTGGCGTGGATACAGAGGAACGCTAACCCATTGCCCTGTACGAAGTTCTCTTTAATTGCCTCCTGCTCATAGGCGACCACGTACATAATCTGTCGACTTACACCGCTCCTTGAGAATCTCCACTATAACTCTCCGTTCTTGCCTAATCTCTGCCTCAGCTGAGGTTAGCTCTCTCACCTCTCCTGACAATCACCTGTGTGTTTCTCCAAGAGTTCCTGCTTTCCTTACGCTCTGGACAAAAATCTGAGTGCTCACAGGGCAAGACATGAGCTTCTTCTGAGAGCAAAACGTATACATCTGTTGAATAGGTCTCTGTTCCACATGTCGCTTAAAATACAGCAGCAACCAAATGTTGCTTAAAAGATGTTCGATATGCAGCTTTGAACAGGCTTGGCCAGCTCAACAGGGCTTAAGGCGTCCGACTGATTTAAAATCGTCGTTTTTGATGAAATTATCAAAAACATTTTATGACTTAATTTTGTAGCCTGTTTAATAAGCTTTCTAAAACACTCTCACTTTTTACTCTACGTGAATTACAAATGGAGTTACAGCTGTTTTAATACCGAACTGTAAGCATTATTTTAAGTTGCATGAAAACTTTAAATGCGTTTTCTAAGAAATTATATTTTTGAGGAAAACTGTCGACCGTAACAATGATCCTCTCACCTCTCCTGACACTCACCTGTGTGTTTCTTCAAGAGTTCCTGCTTCCCTTATGCACTGGACAAAGCTCTGAGTGCTCACAGGGCTTCTTCTGAGAGCAAAACGTATACATCCGTTGAATAGGTCTCTGTTCCACATGTCGCCTAAAATACAGCAGCAACCAAATGTTGCTTAAAAGATGTGCGATATGCTGCTTTGAACAGGCTTGAACAGCTCAACAGGACTTAAGGTATCCGACTGGTTTAAAATAGTCGTTTTTGATGAAATTATCAAAAAAAAAAATTATGACTTAATTTTGTATCCTGTTTAATAAGTTTTCTTAAACTGTCTCACTTTTTACTCTACGTGAATTACAAATGGAGTTACAGCTGTTTTATTACCGAACTGTATGCATTATTTTAAGTTGCATGAAAACTTTAAATGCGTTTTCTGAGAAATGATATTTTTGAGGAACACTGTCGACCGTAACAATGATTTCTCAGAACGTTATTCAAGTATTGATATGAAATATTTTCTGAGATTGTTTTCTATAATATGCTTGATGTTTTCCCTCTAAGAACTAAGGTCAATTTTAAAATCAAGCAATATTTTTAAGTGTTTAAATATAAACGAAAAGTATTTTTCTCGGTTTTTTTAAAAAATATTATTTTGAAAGCTTAATTTTACAATATTTTCATAGTTTTAAAACATACGCAGTTTAAAAATAACATTGAAAAATATATATAATTTATTTTTCAAAAAAATGTCTCCGAACACAGTCGAATACCTTAAACCCTTAACAGGATAGTTTCCTGAAACATCTAATTAAATGACCATCTTCTGTTTTGGGAGTGAGTTGTCGTATTGATTCAACTATGAGTTTGTAGAGCGCTTGACATATTAAAGGATCAGTTACCTGTCATTTTTGTATCTAATTTTAAGGTTATGAATGACTTAATTTCAAACTTTCAACTTAAATATATGATTATTCGATCCACGAGTACGGCTCGGGCATCACTGGTAAGGGATTAAAGCATCTCATGTTCGGGATATACCTAATCAAGGAGTAAATTTTTAACTCCAATTGACACAAAGCACCGGACTATTTTGTACAAAAATTAGATTATTTGATATATTTCAACAGTTCTTTTCCTGTAAATAAATATAAGAATGCATGCATGAAAGCTTTCTTCAAGACTTCTTTCATGTCAGCAAATTCTGCAATACATCACCGTGAAATTCTACAATGGTAAATATGGAGGCAAGCAGGCTTGGAAATCGAACTGGTGGTTTCGCGAGATCTGTTTCATGGTTCGTCAGATCCGAGGATCCCATAATCCGATAGATAGCGTCTATCGATAACCCCTGGCAAGAGTTTTCCGACGCGTTATCAGGGCCGTTTAGGATTACACGACTTCATGCATCGGGGCTTTAATTATCTTGCTGAGTTATCACATTCGGAAGTAATGCTCAGAATGCGCTGATACCCAGAGACGAATGATTCCATATAAAATTAGCTCCGTCAGATGAGATCGGCGAAGTTTAGTAACGATTCGATGCGAAAGGGGAAATAGCGAGAGATTTTTGATCCAGCGATTTGTTAACCCTCTTAAGCGCATAGGAAACGTGATTTGAGAATAAAAGATGGATATATTACAAAGAAGCAATTTATTTAAAGCAGATCTAGATATCGCACTTCATTGAAACTATTTTATCTGCACGTTTTAGTTTTAAGCCAGTCGCGCTGCATTAGTTTTAAACTTTCTCGTATAGGAAGTCTTGAAAGAGAAAGTATTGGGATCATCAAATTTGATGATGACAATACTTTCGAGATTTTCGATGATTTTTCACGTTTCCGGCCTCCCTGAATGGGAAAAAAAAAAAAGAAAAAGACTCTTTGTAATTATGTCCGTCGGTCGAACCGTTACAACACTGCATTGAAACTATTTTATCTGCACGTTTTAGTTTTAACCCAATCGCGCTGCATTAGTTGTAAACTTTCTCGTATAGGAAGTCTTGAAATAGAAAATATTGGGATCATCAAATTTGGTGATGACAATACTTTCGAGATTTGAATGATTTTTCACGTTTTCGGTCTCCCTGAATGCGAAGAAGAAGAAAAAAAAAAAAAAAAAAGGCCTCTATATATAGAATTATGTCCGTCGGTCGAACTGTCACATTCTCTGTGAACTCTTTCCGTTCGAGAACACGACAAATCAAGAACACAACGAGTTAGGTATATAAAATTCGGCATATGGTTTATTAACTGGCTTTGTAGATGTGTATCTTTCCGTTCGAGAACACGACAAATCAAGAACACAACGAGTTAGGTATATAAAATTCGGCATATGGTTTATTAACTGGCTTTGTAGATGTGTATCTTTCCGTTCGAGAACACGAGGAGTTAGGTATATAAAATTCGACATATGGTTTATTAACTGGCTTTGTAGATGTGTATCTTTCTGTTCGAGAACATGACAAATCTAGAACGCCTATATGTTCGATTAGTACTCAAGATATGCAATAAAGATAGGATTTTTCTCACTTTTTAGTATTATACTAGTACTATCTTAAAAACATTGTTAATATTTTTAAATGAATTTGCATTAGTAGCATTAAATTTATAATAATCAAAGTTGTTTAGTGAAATTTCGATACGTCGTTTTATGCCAATCCCTTGAAAGACGCATAAACGGTGCTTTATTCTATATTCATATGCTTGTGAACGCGATTACTCAATAATCCAATAAGTTAGGTGGATGTAGTTTTATACGTGAAATGAATACGAAAATCGTAAGTTGCAGGAATGGCATTTGAGTCCGTCCGACGGGTGGCACGACTTGCTGTGCCAGAGTGTAATAATGATCTCAAATTTTCGCCGGATCTTTATTTATCTACTAGTTGAATAGCCCGTTGTGTGAACCGGGGGAAAAAATTGACTCGACGGGAGGGGGGCACAGCATCCCCGACAGGAGGGGCCCCCCGGACACCCCAATGGTACCACCCCTAGTAAATTGCTGTCAGATTTTGGAGGAAGTCCGTCAAATATTAGACTACCTCTCTACTTTATGGGCACCATAACTCAAAATCAGAATCAACGAATTAGAAAGGAGAAAATTATTGTGTGGTTTTAGCATTAAAATTATAGATATTTATCAAGTTTTGCACCCAATCGGGAAGACATCTCAAATGCATACTAGTTTTTCTTCACTGTAAGATAAAGCCGGTGACAAGTTTAGTAACATCAACGCCCCTTTTTGAAGCAACAGGAGGGCTAATTTGGGATAGACCTCGTCATTTTGAACCGTGGTCAGATGGCGAGGACGACACCAGAGCTGGCGGCACCCCCTCTCCAACTTCCGCACCACACCAGCGGGAGGACGTTTCACCCTCTATGTATGATTAAACGTGCAGCAGGCGACACGACGGATCTTCAGTGGAATCGGGTTTCGAACCAGACCCTTCGACCCAGAAGTTCACCACTAGGCCACCGCAGCCTGAGGCCAGTGCCGAAACAAGCCCTATTGTGGAAAATGTCCGAGAATATCAAGGAAAGGGCACTTCCGTTAGTTACTCATTATAGATAGGACACGCCTAGTATGTGTAGTATTACTTCACCACGCCACTGAAATGTGGAGATTCATCGAGATCGTTAGGTCGAATTTTTTTTGATGGTTACATTTCTCATTCTATACTTCATATACGAGAAAGTATAAAACGAGTAGAATGTAATAAATTTTTCTAAATTTACCGAAACGTATAACGAGATGAAAAGCATGTTTACGAGGATAATGATAAGTGATTCAGTTTGCATCACACTCTTTCAAATGTCTTCTCACACGGATTGAACGTTAATGCGCCTCCACATTTCAGATGCAGTCTTCGTGATTGTAAATCACATGATCAGACACCTTGCTGTCATTTTGCGTGTCGCCGCGAGCCAGCGCTAAATCCCCCCCCCCCCCCCCGCGGGGGGGGGGCCGGCACGACTGGCGTGGGAGGCTGCACACCGTGCGAACAGACATGCAACTCATCACCACACATCAACCAGTTCGACTTTTACCCCTAGTCAATGGCAATCAGGCAAGATCTCAACATCCAAAATTTAAAGGAGATTGGAACTTATGGTCCGAAACGTGATAAAAAAATTATTTCAGCAACAATAACGTGCACACAAAAGAAATATTTAGAATCTCGCAGCGTTTAATTTTGTTTACGTAGTTTGTCTTTTTGTGTGTGTGTGTGAATGAAACCTTCTTCTAATTTTAAGAACATATTTTCTTTATTTCAGACATCCAGTGAAAGTAATAAACTAACAAAATGTTGTACAACCGATTTATCATAATTCCGAGTAATTAAAAGTGGTTTTAGATTCAAAAGTCTGCCTTTTTTTTTCTTTTTACTTTCTCGTATACGAAGTATACAAAGAGAAAGTATTGTAATCGTCAAAAAATTCGAACTCGAGATTTTGACGAATCTCCACGTTTTAGACCTCCCTGAGTCCGAAAAACACAATTTTGGAATTATGTCTGTCTGTGAACACGATAACTCGAAAACTATTAGAGCTACGGAGATGAAATTTGGTATGTGGTCTTTAAACATAATTTGTAGGTTTCTTTCAAATTTTGGACAAAATCCGTCAACGGGAAGTCTGTCTGTCTGTATGTCCGAAGTCATGTGAACACTATAACTCAAAAACTTGAATAGCTAGATGGATAAAATTTGGAACACAGTTTTATCGTCATGAATGTAGGGCCGTATAAAATGTTGGGCCAAATCTATCAAAGGGTTGACTGCCTGTCAGTCTGTATAATCGCATACTTGTTTCTCATAAGCCCTTTGACTTAGATAAATAAAACTTGATATCGCGGATGCTAACATTAATTATAGATCTGTGCCCAATTTTCATCTCAATCGGATAAAAAACAGGTGTTCAAATTGCATATTTAGTTCAAAATGCACATTACGACTTTGTGTTGGCGAGCGTTTCGCTTGTTTTACTTAAGTGAGTATGGTTGGCGTTTGACCTTAGCGGAAATTGTAGCGAGCCACAAACACGCGCTTCGGAAATTATGGCAATCCCCAAAACGAAACTTCGTTTTGGCATTCTCCAGATGGACTCCTGTGATTAGCCAGAGGTGTAGTGAAATGTTGTGCGATATCTATAGTAAGATTTCGTACTCAAAAACGTTGAATAAAGTTGTGGTACCTCAGCGCGCGTAAAAATTGCGAGCATACGCAATTTTTTTGCAAAATATTAAGTTTTTGGGAATTCATAGATTTTATATTTCCATTGTAAATCACTATTCATAATTTTTTTTTCAAAATAACCAGGCCTTGGGTAAATACCCCAAAAATATTTACCTACCAACTGGGTGTTTACCCACCCCACATTACTGGTCGTATACCAGAAATTTTCGGGGAGGTCACTCCCGCTGGTTTTTTCTGTAACTCATCATTGCCCCTAAATGTGAAACAAGGTTTTCCTGGGAAAAGCTTTTTGCACGTTTAAAATGTCAGACAAGATGTCCTTCTCAGGAAAATACAAGTATTAAAAATCAACTGTTCCCATAAATTAATTATAATAATGAAAGTGTAAAATTTCGACTTGCAAACAAAAATTTTTATTGGTAGAATGTATTTGTAATTAAAGTAATCCTGAATAAGTTTCACTGCTATTCCTTGCTATTGGTCGTTGCTATTCCTTGCTATTGGTCGTTGCTATTCCTTGCTATTGGTCATTGCTATTCCTTCATGCGACCCTTCTCTTCAGGATAAAATAGGTTCGTCCAAGTTTCAAGGTGATTTCATACTGTTTTATGCTTCTGTCGTAAAAATTACGACGCGAGCCTGCTCGTGTGATTTGAAATTTTTTTAACGTCTTAACGTTTCAATTTGATAATTATATATCTAGTGCGCATTACAGCGATTTAATATTTCATTTTACATTGTCAAAAATGTTTAATATGTAATAAGCCTGCCAATAATCCACCAAGCCGAAGAATTTTCTTGAAAAACCTAGGTCTTATGAAAACACCTCACTACTCGAGCCCAAAAAATCTGATCATCGCCATATGACATTACCATGTCTTTAAATCTAAATTATTCATCACAACCTGAAAAAGAAAGTGAATAACAACCAGCATTGAGAAAAAGAGCATGAAGTTTGTGTTTGAAAGAAATAAAACGATCATCAAAACCCATGAAATACAGTAGGTGCAATATATAGTATACTTGTAAGCGTCACTCTCTGGCAAAATTTTAATGTTTCGAATGCAAGGACAATGATGAGAAACTAAGAAGAAAGTCTTTGCTGTACAATCTTAGCTGACATTATACTATTTTTTTATTACATATTGCTTAATACCTTTTTTAGAAAATAATAGTATTAAATCTCATTGCTTTCTCTTATTTCAGTATAATTTTAGATTTTGCAAATAATATAAAAATTAATTTTTGCTCTTGAAGAAAGGATTTGCTTTTCTGATGTGTCTCTTATTACTATAATGAAGTAACAACTGCAAGGGTAAAAAAATAAGAAACTTATTGTGTCGTAAAAAGTACGACACGCGGCCGCTCGTGTAAAAAAATTTAGTGCGCCCTCTGGAAGGTTAAGAACATATTTTCTTCATTTCACATATACAATGAAAGTAATAAACTAAAAAAAAGTTTTGCAATCGATTTATCATAATTACGAGTAATTAAAAATGGTTTTAGATTCAAAAGTCTGACTTTTTATCCTTCTTTCTTTTTTTTGTAACTCATCTCTAATATGTGAAACAAGGTTTTCCTGAGAGAACCTTTCTGCACGTTTAAAATGTCAGACAAGACTACCTTCACAGAAAAATGCAAGTTTAAAAATCATTCGTTCCCATAAATTAATTATAATGATGAAAGCCTAAAAAATCGACTCGCAAACAAAAATTTGAATTGGTAAAACGTATTTGTAATTAAAGACGTCCTCAATAAGGTTCTATGTCTACAAAAGGTGAATCCATCGTTGAGAAAGTCCCAAGATCTGTGCTGTCACAGAAATGGATGTTAACCCCTTAACTGATTTGTTTTCTCGACTATATAAATTAGATGACACCTTCTATTTTGGGTTGTCATTTTATTTCAATTGAGAATATAAAGGTCAGTTGAAATGTTTATGCATTCCACGTAATTTTTGTATCGAATTATAACGTCTGTGAATGCGTTTTAGTTTTTAAGTTTAAAATTGCGATAATTCGATGCGAGTACGGGCAAACCGGTTAAGGAGTTAAATATCAGCAACACTGCTGCAAGTGCTTCTGATTGTCTGCTTTGTGTGTGACTTGTATTTAATATAATTTCTGTTTTAAATTTGTGATTTTTTTAACTATTTGCAGATTATTTTTTCATTGCATTGCTATGTTGTCCTTCAACTGTAATAAAAAAAATATTCACTGAAAAAACCACGTCTTCAGAGAAAGTTTAGTTTTTTTAACGTCCCATTTTGAAGCAAGACGATGGCTATTTTGGGACGGACCTCGTAATTTTGAACCGCATTCAGATGAGAGGACGACACCTGAGATGACACCCCCCACTCCAAGCTTCCACGCCACACCAACGAGAGGACGTTTGGCCACTACGTATAATTTAGCGTGCAACAGTCCCCATACACGACGGATCTTCAGTGGAATCGGGTTTCGAACCTGGAACCCTCTGGCCCGAAAGCCGACACCTTACCACTAGGTCACCGCGACCTCATCTTCAGAGAAAGAAAGACATTGAAAGAAAAGTTGTTGGATATGGTGGTCAAAAATCTGGCTAACTTATCAAATTTTTTGTAAACTTGAGCCGTGTTCAAAAAAGTCAATCGAGCCGTGAATCTATTAAATATCAGAAATTTGGTGGTAGCTCTACTGGTTGAGAAGATGTCACTTTTTTCTATAATTTCTTACAGATTATATCCACCTAATAAGGAATTTGACTGAATACACCTCTGAAATCTCAAACACTTCTGGTATTGAACATTCCTTCTTCAAGCCTTACGTGATGGTTGGAATTTTGAACAATATTCTGCTTTATATTTCTGTGAGTTCTTGTGTACTGTAGTTATTTTTCTATATAAGTTAATACATAATATAATTAATTATTGACATTAATTAATTAGTTAATTACAGTTAACTAATTATTGACAATTTTTCTTTATGCAAATTTTACTAACATTTTAATAAATATTCTGAGGATCTTGATGCTTTCAATTTGTCATTCAATGTTTTTAATGTTAAATGCCAACAGCGCTAAAATTACAATTAAGAGAAGGAATGAGCATAAAATTAAAATTGAATAAAATAATTTCAGAAATTAATTTTTGCGTAAAATCAGAAGATTGAAAATCAGTAAAAAACATTACAAACCATGACAGTTTAAATTTCATTAGATAGACACTTCCAAATTTTTTTCGGTGTTAAAATCTTTAAATAAGGACTTCCAAGCCGTGGAGTTTGCCTGTACTACATAGACAAATCGAGGTACGAACAGTACGAAAGATCGTTTTCAGACTTTAAGGGTAGTTCAGGCTTACAGAATGTACTTGCTATAGTCATTCTGTACTTGCTGTACTTTGAATAGTCCTTTGAGCACTTACTTTAAATACTCCAATGGTTTGTTGTTGATCCAACGTCCTATTTGCCATTGTATCTGTCAAGCTGCGTGAGACTTACAATGTCATTATTCATGCAATTGGGTTGTTGTGCTACTGTAAATTTGTATATCATTTAACTTGTGTTGAACATTTTATCTGGTGTATCCTTTTCTTTTATTTAATTCACTGACAAACAGTCCCCAATAGCGACCCCAGTGTTTCTGACCCCATGTTCAATTGCAAAATGACCTGTTTCTGTACACCTGACCTACCTTTCAAATTTATAAATGATCTACCGGGACACCTTCACTGTCCCAGTAGCGACCCCATGTTCAATTGCAAAACTGACCTGTTTTTGTACACCTGACCTACCTTTTAAATTTATAAATGGCCTGCCGGGACACTTTGTAATGTGAATTTCTTTGACGCTTTGAGTAATTTCATTCACAGGTTGAGCATTTGTGAGATGCGCTTTGTTTTGTTATAAAAATTCTACGTCACAAGATATTCTATGGTTTTAATGCGTCATAATTGTTGAAATATTGCGATTCTGCTATGTTTTCCGTACCACTATTTGATATAGTTGTGTCACTAACCATAAATGGTTGAAACAGAAGCGTTTTCACTTTTTACAAACAAGACAACTTTCAAGTGCTATTTTCCTGCTCTTTCGAACGTTCTTATTACTTTTAAAAGCAGCAATAATAAAAGATAACTTAAACGATTTTGAATATATTCTAATTTTTTTGTTCTCGAATACGCAACAAAGTGAGAAAGTGCACGAAAGAGCCAGCCTCCAGCTACGTTTCGAACAGGCAAAAACAAAGAAATATCATATACCCCGGGTTTTCC
>BGPR01011320.1:19184-49123 GCA_013235015.1 Araneus ventricosus
TTTCGAACAGGCAAAAACAAAGAAATATCATATACCCCGGGTTTTCCAGTAAACAAGAAAGCGGGTTATTTCCTCATTGATGATTGCTGGTTCATGAAGTTCGCGTGTGGGTTTCGATATTCCTTGGAAACTTAGTTCTGCCTGGTACAGGGAAGATCTCCTCCGTAATAATTCATAAAGCAATTAACATGTTTTTTGGCGATGTGTACACATACCACCGTGGGAGAACGATCATATTTTTATAGGATGCCCTGTTCCTTGTCACGTCAGAGTGAACTGAAATCGCTGTCTTTTCAAATAAGTCTCAGTCACGAAAGGATCGTTGATCTGTCTCGAGAATCGAGACAAGCCTTAAGTAAATTGATGTACTTGTTTATACCGCGTTCGGGATGATATTAAGAATGGAACAGCAATTGTATTGCCGTGTTTAGGAAATGATGCCTCCAATCACCTCTGTGCTGGTATTTGAAAATTGTGGAGGGAATGAGTTTTTGATTCGAGTTCAGATTTGTTAGAGAATCAGGTTGGGGTAATCTACACGAAATTTATCAAATAAAAATATGCAGGAATTCTGGATTATCTTTTTCCTCCAAAAAAATTGCATTTTAAGGGGAATTTGAACAGGAAGTTTGGAAATATAAATTAAATTCTTGAACACGCATTATTTTTTTCTCTTCCATTTAGAAATTCGAAAGGTGTTGGTGCTAACATGCCCGTAGTTCTTAATATCTTAATCTTCACAGACAATCTTTAGTTACCCCTACCTTCGTGGGTTTAAGGAGGAAATTAATGATATTCTTTTATGCATTGAATGCAAAGCAAAGGTATTTAAACTATTCAAAGCGCTTTTTAAACATTCCTATTTTTTCCCAAGTAACTGTTAATCATATTAAAAGTAAATTTAGCAAATCTGAAACAAGAAAGGTCTAAAAATGATATTTTGATGCAGTGTTCCTTTTCACTGAGAAGTTTTGAAATGATATTATGTTCTAATATATAGAAATTTAATCCAAAGAATTTCTGATAATAGTATTTATTATAGGAGAAGTTAGTTCGTTTAAATAAATAGCCTGGATTTGAAGCTAGGCGAAAATATTCTGGGGTTAACCTCATCATTTTGAATAGTGATCAGATGATGAGGCATCTCACCTTCGAAACTTCTACAGCACACCAGAGCGATGAGATTTGACCCTGGTGGATTTAATTTGCATTTAGCAGTTGAACGACGTGTTGGCTCCTCGATTGACATTCATAATACTTCTTCTAAGGCTAGGCAAACATTTATTAGAACATTAAAATACAACTATTACACTTCGTATCTGCGTACAACGTAACATCGTTCAACCGTACTCGTACTCGTCTCTTTCTTATTTTTAAATCAAATTCAAAGTAGCTGAACATATGACTGTTGCCACTTATCTGGTATCATACACTGTTATAACAATAAATAAGCTGAAGTCATGCTTTTGTTAGGCATAAATATTAAATACGCTTACATTCGCAATACAATTTTCCACAACATTGAGCAATATTTATGTTGCTCCTGTTCTGTCACACTATTAGAAATGGTACTTAACCCCTTCTTGGCCGGATTTTGTTTTTCGAATTTCCGACCCAAAAAAGCATCATTTTTATTCCTGAAAATTAATATATGTTCTAATATATGTAAATTTAGCAACTCTGAAACAAGAAAGGTCTAAAAATGATACTTTGATGCAGTGTTCCGTTTCACTGAGAAGTTTTGAAATGATATTATGTTCTAATATATAGAAATTTAATCCAAAGAATTTCTGATAATAGTATTTATTATAGGAGAAGTTAGTTCGTTTAAATAAATAGCCTGGTTTTGAAGCTAGGCGAAGATGTTCTGGGGTTAACCTCATCATTTTGAATAGTGATCAGATGATGAGGCATCTCACCTTCGAAACTTCTACAGCACTCCAGAGCGATGGCATTTGACCCTGGAGGATTTAATTTGGATTTATCAGTTGAACGACGCAATACAATTTTCCACAACATTGAGCAATATTTATGTTGCTCCTGTTTTGTCATACTATTAGAAATGGTACTTAACTCCTCCTTTGTCAGATTTTTTTTCGAATTTTCGACCCAGAAAAGGCATTTTTATTCCTGAAAATTAATATATGTTCTATCCGAAATCGAAAATGCAAAATATTTTTGTCAGTAAGCCGTTTCTGCTGGACCTACTGATGGTCATACACTTGATATCCCGCTCACTGTTCTCCAGTTTTCACAGCAATGCGCCCAAGTTTCAAATCAAAATAAAATACTTTCTGATAATATATTTTTCAAATCTATTAATTTAAGGCATTAAAGATAAATATCTGCATGAAAAGAATTATTAATGATATGTAAAAAATGTTTTTTTTAAATGGTTTTACAACCTTACCATGAGAACAGCTTTACAATCTTTCTTTATCATCAGAGCGTAAAAATCACATTGAAATCATTTATTGCCGATTATTTTATTGCTTACATTGTGAAAATCGCGGAATAAATTGCGACGCGTAAATAGTGACGAATTCACTTTCAATGATGAAATTTTTCTCTTCGTCGCATGACATGCGACGCCGACCAAGAAAGGGTTAATGCTACAAAAAGTGCTTTCCTTGCCTGACACCTGTGTTCCTGAATAGAGGATGACGCACTCAACATCCAGAAGCTGTTATTCTACTCTGTGTCTCTGGAAAACTTTCCCGTGCCAAACAAACCATCTTGTGGTTTAAAATGTAAACTACGTTACCGGCTTTTTTTCGATTTTGTGACAAAAAAAAGATTTTGCTTCCACCTTATTGAACAAACGGCGTCTTTCTTTAAAAAGTTCCTTTGGACTTTTGAATCACCCTGTATTTCAATGTTGATAGAGTATTATTAAGCAACATTTCCGTTGCTTTTTTTCTGTCATGCTATAATGCAACAAAAAGTCTATCCCTCACATGACAGCCAGTGGCGGATTTTGGCAATATAAAGCCACAGGCGTAATATTGCTTTGAGGCCCCCTCCCTTTATACAATGTTACAAATTCACCGTTGGCTTAGCACTGCGAGGTACATCGAATAGGTTTTGAGACACATTTTCTCTGAACATTCATTTTTGTTGTATCAAAACTTGTTTTTGATACAACAAAAGGTTACACTTAACTTTCATTTTAGAGGCAATAATGTAGGTAGTTGTTAGATTGCAAATATTGCATTAACATCATTTTTCGGTTTTGTCAGTATTTTTAATTAATTTAATTCTTCGCCACTAAAGTTTCTTTCTTCTCTTGTGGCAACTTTGGAAAATTTTGAAATTCAAACGTTAATTTTAGCCGTTTCATTTAATTTCTAAATTTTACTTAATTATTTACTTTGTTTTCGATTTAATTATTATTTGTCTTAACTTTTGTTGTTGTTTCCATTAAGGTTTCAACTTTATTAATTTTTAAATTCAAATTTTGCAACGGGATTATTTCTTCGCCATCTTGGTTCGCGTAGGTTTTTGGCGTTATCAGTTTTTGGGCGTCTGTATCTGGAATCGTTTTCCGTTACGATTTGAATTCTTTGTGTGATGGGGTAAGCGAGTGGTTGGGGTTGTTCCAGCTGCGGGCCCCCATGGCCGGTTGGGCCTGGGGTCTTGTCTTGTCTTGCCTCTGCTTTAATTTTTCCGTTAATATTTTTTGTATTTTTGAGTCTGAAGCTGAAGATTTCTTTTATTATTCATTGGTATTCCTAAAAAGATGCAGTTTAAAAAACCACAGTGATGAATGGTCTGAAAGACGAGATGAAGGTTTTTTTCTACAACACTATTCCGGAACAATCTGTGAATTAAGGTGCTGTGTGTGAAAGAAAGCATTTCTTTCTTCTTCATTTTAAAATGTTCTCTGCTACATGGTGGCATGAACGCTAGTTTTCATCAATGTTACAGAGTTATAAATGATCATCACCTTTTACAAGATCTGCAATATGTGTAATACCTTCAGCATTTTTCTTCTTCATCGTAATAATGTGGACACTTAATCAAGGAGATTATGATCATCTTCTAAGCCTCAGTTTCTGCTCAACGTCTTTTTCCCATCTTCAGTTTTTTTCGATTTTTGAGTGAGTGATACAAGTCTAAAAAAAATGGCCGAAGAAAATGCGAAAGTGTGCAAGTTGCATACTCCAAAATATCATTGTTAAGTGAATATAAGGAAAATTCACTTATTAAATAATATTCATCAATTCAAGAAGTGTTTGTTATGTGGCAATGAATAATGTTCATTACATCTCTATCAAATTTAGGTTGTCTTTTTTTACTTTGTGTTCTAGTATATAATTCTTAGGCCTGCAGTGCTAATGTGTAGCTACAATTTTTATTTTTTGTTTTGTTTGATAAATGTTCATTCCTGTGCATCAATTTTTATGCATATATCTAATTTTTGTGGCAGTAATTAATTTCAATATTAATAATTGTTAAATAAAAAATTATTTACATTTTAATAAATTTGTTTTTGTTTAATTATTTTTTTAGCATTGTACTACCACTATATGCGAATTGACTTTTAATTAAGTAGCTAGGGTTTTCAGGTCAGCAAAGGTAGGTGATATATCAGTATTGCTAGAGTTGCTTATTATTGTGTTATTTAATTTAGTACCCAGAATTAATTAATTGTTCAATATATGTTATAATTTAAATTTTATTTTTGGGTATCTACCTTGCTTTAACGATTTAATATAATCCTAGCTACCCCATCCAATATATTTTAGTGCCGCCCAATATTTAATGCCGTGACATTTTGGTCCCCCAACATTTTTAATTTTTAACAGTAGTATGAATTGAAACAATTCAGTAATTGTTTTAAGTTATTTCCTTTTTCTCAAAATTTTAATTACGTTTTTATTTAATTAAAAATTAACCGGAATTTTAATGTTGTTCCTCAATAAATTTGTAGCATAATAATGCAAAAAAAAGAAACGTTTGACGCTACTTTAAAATTCAAGAAATCAAATTTTCAGAGAAATTTCCGAACAATTTAATTTTACTTACGATGTTAAATACATAGTGTGTGTGTGTCGTTGCTATATAATTAAGAGTAACTTTTTAAAAAATAACATAAGGACAGATGAATCAAACCCACAGTATTATCATGCTAAGAGGTTCCGGAGCAGAGATGCGAATCTCCTATAATTTTTTATTATTATTATTCGTTAGAAAATTCAAAAATAAGCTCAAATTTCGACGCATAGGTCATAGTGGAAATTCCCGTCAGTAGCAATATAACATTAACCAGAATGAGATTGTCAAAACCACAGGCAATCGAAACCATTACACCTTTCCTATCCATATCACCTGAGGAACAATAACTGTACAGCTCCATCGATACCCGAGGCAGTGTTCGGGGCGTGATCCGACGGGGATTGCGTGCTCCGGATGCGCGGGCAGCAACGTGTGTCGACCCGGGTCCGTCTCACGGACTCGATTTCCGCTCTCCCCTATCACTTCGCGAAGCGGAGACCAGTGATTACCGAGGCCTTATCAGATCCCGGCATGCATCCGACGTCGCCAAGCAGAGGCGATTTGTTGCGGACCAAACTGTGAAACAGGCACGTTGATCAACAAAGACGTTTTTCACAGCCTCTAGATGAGCGTATTCATCATCCATACTTTTGTGTAATAAAATCAGTGTAGCATCAATTCACTTTGAGTAGGATTCGTAGTTTTAAATGCAATCTACTTGTTTTTTACTGCTTGACAAGACTTTGTTGTTTTAAGTGTAATGGAAGAAGTATCTGATATGGTCAAGAAATTGCGTAGGGAATTTATTTATGATAGTATTTAGATAACAACCCAAGCATTGCAGTAAAAGTGATCCTCTTGAATGAGTAATACGAAAACCTTGCATTATGAACGGCGCCATAACAATTTTTCTGGAGTTTTTAAATGATAATTTTATTCCGGGATATGTCTGCGTCATTTAAGTATGATTGTAATCGTTTGAAGTAACCCATATGCTCAAGGAAGCTCATAGGCTCATTATAATTATCTTTTAAATACTAACCAATGCAACGAAATAAAAGTGACCCTATTTAATCTTTGGGTTTAATAATACTTAAACCTTGCATTATGAACGGTGCATAATATTATTCTTCAAGGTGCATTATAACACCGTTCATAATGCATCTTGCGTTATGAACGGTGCAGTCATTGAACCTTTTTAATGATAACATTCCATGCACGGTCCATTTTCTGCTTATTCATAGTTTTAAGGATTCAATTCTAATGTGTGGAAAGATCACGCTTCAAAAAAAAGAGAGTTGATTAATTTTTAAATATAAAATTCAGATTTTATTATTTGGACATCACATTTTTTTCAAATAACAGTCCCTCATAAACATTATTTAAATTATTATTGTTAATATTTGATGTGAAAATGAAATTCAATTATCTTGTCATTTCCATACACAAAGATTCTACTGAGCCAAACCATTTATTGAGAATTTAACAAACAGTATACTTCATAAGACATCTTCTCAAACTTTGCCTACTTCCGACCCCTACCGCCGGGGAATTAAAATTGATATTGATCTAAACATTTTTTTCTGCATGAAATCTATAAGCAGGGTGACAATAATTGAGCTATATGAAATAAAAAATAAAATTTTCAAAAACTATTGTGTTCAAAAATTTTATTCAACTTTTAAAAGATCCTGCAGATATTCGGATTTAGTTTATGACATATTCGATATGCTTGCCTTCAATGGCTATGACGAAGAGCAAAATCCTGCAAAAATCGCTGAAGTGTCGAGACATCGACACTACCAGTTCTCTCGAACTTTTCAGTCACATTTTTTATTTTTATAACACTTGGACCCGTTGTCTTCAGCTTGTACTGGGTCTCAAATTTTCTCTGAGCCGCAATCGGGCTATTATTGCTCGAACATTGGTCTTGACGATCGATATACTCTCAGAAACGCTGTCTTTTGACGTTTTCAACGAAAAATGAACAACAACAAGAGTGTGGATGCTCAAAAAAAATTCCAACATGCCCTGCATTCTACCACCAAGTTTTAACTGAATCTTGCCAACGGTTCAAAAGTTAAAGGGGTTTTTTTTCATATAGCTCAATAATTGTCACCCTGTAAGTAATGAATCCTTTTTCAATCGCGCCTTTGAAAGTGATGCAATTGTAACTTTCATTGTCTTAGTCACCTGCTCCATCGAGCTTCGAGATCCTCTGCAAAATGCCGAATCAGCGATTTCTTATCTATAGCATTCCAAATAAGGGTATTCCTCGCTTTGAAGTTACGAAAAGTCCAGTAAATAATTTGACGCTGTCTTTCTACGATTTGGTATACATGTGCGAGACATGCAGCTTTGCCCCAATATTCTTAAAATTGGCTTGGACTGGAAAAGCAACTGAATTATGGTCTAATGATGAACGAAATGGAATTTTAATTTAACACGTTGATCGCCATTTGAGTCAAATACGATTCATACTGCACTCAAATATGATTCATACTTAGTATCTAGTCAGATGGCCCTCCTCTACTATAAGAGACAGGAGAGGAGTCATCTAATTAGATGGTTCGAATCTCAGACGTGAATCGTGGTGGTTAACGTGTTAGTGAAATTAATTGGTGATTCATTCATTCAATACCCAGGAGAGCTGACTCAACCTTAACGGATCTGTTCTGGTACCTCGGTTGGGGTGGGGGGCGGCACCTTTTCCGGTGGTTAACAAACAGAAAAAGTGACGCCCCCCCCCCCACCAGGGGTACCAGAATAGACCCCTTAGGCTTTAGGGTTGAGTCGGAGACTTTGAGTTTTTAGAGTGCAGGGATTGTTATTTAGTGGTTAAATTAATTATTTAAAATAAAGAAATTGGTCTTAATTTACTTTTGCTGATTAATTGTGAAGGACTAAAAAAATGGTTTTTCAATGCTAAAAAGTTTCTTCCAAGCAAATGTCTCTTATTTAATGATCCATAATATGAAAAAACCTTACTTTAAAGCATCATTAAATGTTTTGTCAAAAAGCGCGTCCTAATTTTTTTCCTCGGAAAGCTGATTGCAGCCGGCTGATTTTCTGCCAAGCGTGGCAACCTCTCCCGATGAGTGTGATGAGTCGCTCAGTTGACGCAGCAGATCCATCGCTAATTTGCCATGATCCCCCTCTCAGCACGCAATTGATACAGGTGTCATTGTCTCGGACGTCAAGGTACGAGAGACAAACGGACACGCGTTTCTGGACCTCTTTGATACTCGCCAGACATCGTTTCCTTCTCGCCCCATTGTTATTCAATCTGGACGCTTCCCAGAGCCGAACACCACACGCAACACTTGCGCACCGCCTTCCTTCGCAAGCGAATTCCTCGGAGGGATTGTCTCAAATGAAGCAATAATTTGCTTGTTGTCTCTGATCTCACCTCGGTATACGCACCTCAAGGTCGCATGTCTATAGCCAGAAGGAAAGAGAGCACCTTATGCTTAGTTAATCACAAGGCTCTTGGAATAGTCTTGTGAATCTGCCGGTAAGGTTTATGGTTAAATGACACTCTCACGGCGTCAATGAATCGCTAACTGTAGAGGGGAAACAATTCCAAGACACAAAACCTTTTAAGATGGAGGATAGTGATGTTTTTGTAATTAAAAATATACAAAAACTGTATTACAAGACATGCTCACATTTTCACACAGGAATCTCACGTCAGCATACGCATGTGAAGGTCGCATATCTATAGCAGAAGGAACGAGAGCACCTTATGCTTAGTCAGCGACAAGGCTCTGGGAATATTCTTGTGAAACAGCCGGTAAGGTTTATAGACAGGTATATATTACGTAAGGTTTACGGAATCGAGCCGACAAGGTTTTATGGTTAAATAACACTCTTACGGCGTAAGTGAATCGCTAACTCTATAAGGACAACAAGTCCAAGACTCAAAACCTTTTAAGATGGAGGATTAGTGATGTTTTGTTTTTTAATTAAAAATATACGTAAACTGTATTACAAGACAAGCTCACATTTTCACATAGTAATCTCAGGTCAGTATGCGCATCTCAAGGTCGCATATCTATAGCCAGAAGGAACGAGAGCACCTTATGCTTAGTCACAAGGCTCTAAGAATAGTCTTGTGAATCTGCCGGTGAGGTTTATAGACAGGTATATATTACACAAGGTTTACGGAATCGAGCTAATAAGGTTTTATGGTTAAATAACACACTCATGGCGTACATGAATCGCTAACTGTAAGGGGGCGAAAAGTCCCTAGGCACAAAACCTTTAAATAAACATCACTATCCTTCTTGAATTAAAATTGTCTTGTAATGCACATTTTGCGTACAAACTCGCACTTTTAGAAAAAATTACAATAAATTTTGTTTCATCCTCACAGCCCCAGGAGGTAAATAGGTTCCTTTCGTCTCCTGCAAAAATATCGTTTGTAAGTTGTTCCCTTTCTGCAATTAGTGATTCAAATGCGTTTCGCAAAAAAGAAATCTTAAGCATAAACTAGTACAAAATAGCCAGGTATTGTCCATAGTGAATCCAGTGAGAGCTAATGGACGCGATTAATGACTTGCCTAGTCTATGATGTTATACCTTCTTTCATGCTGAATCTGTTAATATTTTGCTACTAGGTCGACAGGTTTTGAATACTGGACTTGGTGATATGTAAAGTTATCACGGGACCGTAACCTTAATAGCCTAGAAAACTTTCGTTTACGCAGACGCATCGATCACCCAAGCCGGATTAAACCATGTAGGGGGCCTATAGGTAATACAAGCTTTAAGGCTCCGTCTCTTCTCTCCCTTTTCCAAAAAAAACCAAATATTTTTTTTGGTTTTCATTTATTCTCTATTCAAGCAGTTTTTAAGTAGCAAATATTATTACTAACCGAAATAACAAAGTAATTAAATGCGCGGAGAGTTGTTTTAGTACCTCAAATAAAAATAAATTTAAAGGTAATTTTTACAGAAAAGGGGGAAATTATATAAAAAAATTTTACACATTCTAAATCTGCCGGGACTGTTTAATCAGTCAGACAACTGCAAAACAAACTGGACCACATTGGTCTGCAAGCAAACTCGAAAACGTGGAAAAAAGTCCCAAGAATAATGTTCTGAAATTTAAGCGATACTTTATTTTAAGTTAAATAAGTTCAAGTTCATGGCTCTTGTAAATTAAATAACCTTGAAAATAATGCAAAAGAAAAGATCACAAGTCGAAGGCCTCCAAAGTTGCGGGGACATCAGAGAGTTGCCTACTTTATTTGATATTCCGGCCCTGTCAGTCGTGGGGTCATAAACGAAACCTGTTGAGACACGCCACAAACAGCCCATATCCCGCAAATCCAGAAGATGAAAATAAAGACGTCTTTCTGAAAGACTTTTCAAGGATTACAGACTCACGAGAGGAGAGAAATACTTTGTGTAGGCGCTCTGCACATGGCATTTTTTCGCTCCCTCGCCATATTCGACTTTAAAAAGTTGTATAAACGCACTCGTGTTTTGTCACTCGTTTTTAAACGCACTCGTGTCCATCCTTGTTTCCCGTCCCTACACCACTGGTTGGAAGGCAACAGTTTCACGTGCCCCATTTTGCGTAAAAGCGCGTAGCACTTGCGAGCGGGTCGAAAACTGGAAGCAAGTCATTTTCTGCTGTATGCTGCGATTTTCGCAAGCTATCGGGTTTACTCAGTACTATTTCAGAGTCGAATCGTATTATACTAACAAACACATATAACCTTGCACATAAACAATTCGCTTGGTTCAACGGTATTTGAACATGTTTGCGAACGTTGCAGCCTAAACAGCGATTTTTAAAAAATCGGCAGTCAGAGGGTTAATGGTTCGAAGTGGGTTTGCTCCTTGATCATGGTTCGCTGTTGGTTCATCGAGAAAGTAGTTTAAATGAACGGTTCGCAGATGTATACGCGCCTTAAGGTATACACCCATTTCACGCGTCTCTAAATCTTCAAGAATTAAAAAAAAATCAATATATTTAAACAATCCAAAATGTATCCTACTACTTAGGAATCATTTTAAAATTTCAATCCGAAGAAATCAGCTTGCTGGAAAGGAGTTCAAATTATAACTTAGATTAATAAAAAAATGTAGCCGAATACAGAGATGGAAGAATCGAAGCTTTATTTACATATTTACCATACCAAATACGGATTGCAATATCATTATAGAATTGAAGACAAATATATACATCAGAAATGTAAAGGTAGTAACAAATACAAGTTTGCTTTTATTTAAGGATAAGGGTTGAAATAATTCAGTTAAGAAGGAGCGATTACACAGCACAATCGTGCTTGGCATTTAAAAAATAAAACCTAAAGCAATTTTTTTTTAATTACTTTCAACACATTCAATATAAATAAAGTAAATTATAAAAATATAAAATATATTATGTAAATATAATTTAAAATGAAATAAATTTTTGAAACATTTCGATATATTTTATTCTTTTCTGCATAAAAAATATTAATATCTTATTTTTGAGTATGGATTAAAATTTAACAGCTTTTAAAATAGTTAATTTTGTAAACTAAGAAAAAAAAACAATCGCTTAATATTTCAACATTTTTATTTGCATGGTTTAAATGAAAGAAGTTTGGATTTATCACATCCATTCAGTATTTTCATAAAAATAGTATATATTCGTTGAAGCTTATTCTCAATTAAATTTTTGCCAATATTCATTTTATTCCGCGTGTGCATCACACTACCACCCGAAACGTATTGATCACCATGGTGATCAGGCATGGTGATCAAAAAGCGTTTTCGAAATTTCAGAAAAGCTAATCAGAGGATTTCTGATTAGCTGACCGGTCAAGCTATCAGTAATCCTCCGATAGAAAATTTTAATAAAAGTAATGCTTAATTTTAATGACCTTTCATTTAACATTTACTTAATATCCCGAAAAACACCATTATTTCCAGAAAATATCTTAAAATAATAAATATGAAGTATTTTAATTTTAAAACATAACAAAATTTTAACTTAAAATCTGACCTCCATAAATTTGTAAATGGATGTGATAAATGGGCAATACACATTAACTTATTTTACATAATTTATAAAAAATTTCGAAAAATGTTTCGAGTTAAAATGTAAAATATCGGTTATTTCAGTGTTAATCCAACACTGCAGCTGTTCGCATTTAAAAATTAAAAAATGGGCGTTATAATGCTTTTAATATTTATTAATATTAAAATAACAATTTACTTTATTACTTAACATTAATTTTTAATAATGAATTTTACGAGAATAAGTTACTACAATCGAAATTCATTAAAATTTTTCCAGTAAAAAGTTACTAACATACATTTACACAATTTTGTCAGAAAAATTAAATCCGTATAGTGTAGGATTGATTAACATACCTTTGATGGTACAATACAAATATGCCGTAATAGAAAATAGATGTACTAGAATGTCTGGAAAAAATTCTTGCTTGGGATTCTAGTACATCTTGCGATATACAAGTTCATGAAAAGTGAAGTACAGTAGAGAGAATTTTTAATTACAAATTTGTAAAATAGTCAAGTCAACAATATTCTATACAACTTCTACAAAATTGACAGCATTTAATGAATAACATTTTAAATAAAATCCAGATCGATTCATAACTTGTATATTAACAAATGAAGAAAACACTTTTATTAACATTTATTTAATTTGATTTCTTTTATGTTTTGAAGATGGAAGCTTGTAATCAATTTTGCACTCATCCTGATGTGCTTCAGTTCCGAATTTTTTTACACTTGTGTATTCTCGATGACAAACAATTTTGCTATTTTCAGAGTTTAATTAACAGTTAATAGATTAATTAAATTTTGATTCCATAGGGGTGGCGCCACCTGGAAATGAATTCGAGAAAAAAAAAATTTTCAAGGTTCCATAGTATTTATAATAATGGATTATAAATTAAACAATAAAAAGTAGAAAATAATTAAAATTCTACCTAAGTTCTCTAAGAAAAGCGTATTTTAAAGAACTGTTTCTATTAAATTTATACTTGTTTGTTAACAAATTTTGCTTCGTTCGTACCAAGTTGCTGGCTGAATGGTTTGTAACAAATACGACACCAAGTATCTGCAGCAAAAGATCTTCAGCTATGTTTTTCAAACACGTTTTTCGTAATTCTAAATTAGAAAAATTAACTCTCGGATTCTACATTATCCTCAAAAATATTTAATTTTGCTATTATGAACTCAGCGCCACAAACAAAATCGATTTCCATTTTTATTCTTTAAAAATCTTGATGGTGTGCACGCACTAAAAACGCGTGTTTAAAACCAGTCTAACGATTAGAAACGACCTTAGTTTAAAGATTCGAGATCTTATAAATCTCGTCGATACGAGATCTTTATAAAATTGAAATTCTGATGCATAAGAATGTTCTTGCATAGCAAGTACCTAATAATGAAAATGCTAGATAGAGCTAAGAAATTATGTCTAAGATTTAAATCCTTAGAGAAACATAGCAAATCCGTCCCTAAAAATTGTTTCATTGTTTTTAATTAATGCGTCGTAGCAACAGATTTTAAAATTAAACTAGCTAATCCGGCTAAGAGGATCTAATGTCTACACTTCCGAATTAAATATACATATATAAATATCGCAAAACAAGACAATTTTCACAATAGTAAAAAGATAGGTATGGATATTAGCATCATATATATTTAAAACTTCTCCAAGAACACAAAAAATATTAGATACTAATTTAAAAAATACACACATTGCAAAAAATATACACTATTATCAATTATGAAAATATAATCTTTTTAATTTGAAGTATAAAACTTCCCCATATACACAATTGTATATAATTTAGAGATTGAAGACAACAGTGACAAAATCAAAGGATCTTACTCTTGAAAAGCTCACATACCAAGTTCATGGCTAATACCTGGTTTTGACAAATCTAACCAAGTTTTTTCAAAAGTTTGTTCAGGGGCTTTATTTATAGTCATCGAAAAGGTAATCACAATAGGGAATTGATTACACTTAAATTTAAAAGCCACATTAGAGTAAGATTTTGTCAACAAACAGATCACTGCCATCGGCAAAAGAGAAATTAATGACTTTTTTGCAGCTACGTATCTTAGTGTTTTATATATGTAAATATATAAACTGCTATGTCGTTAAGACAAAAACCCATACTGCCCTGTAAACACACATAATTGAGTATTCTTGTAATGACAATTTCTCAAATTTCTGTAATATACAAGATAATTAAAATAAGACGTTCGTAAATTAAGGATGTTTGAGAAGAAACTGTAGAAATATTTAGTAGCCTTGGTCTTTGATTTTCCCTGCCGGAAGATCCTCCCTTAGTCCTTGAAATAGGGACAGCAAACTTTCAGAGAAGTGTTGCTTTTAAAACAAGTTTCCATAAGAGGATTGTAGACAACACGGGATATTACAGTCAACTCCATCCAACAGCTCCATTACTTTGTAAGAGTCAAAACAGTTTAATATTACATTCAACTCGATAAAATACCAAAGTTGTGCAAGCTGCCATACTCCAGAATTCCTGTAAGTCTTTCCTTTCTTTTGTATTGGCCAAGAATTCCAAGTGCTTGAGAGCGGTTCCAAATATAAAGTCCTGCCGATCGTAGGGAAAATATCAAGCTCATAGCCACATCATCGATTGAAATCTGAAAAAAAAATGCATTTAAAAGCATATTGTAACGAATAAAGTAAATTAAAGGAGATTCGAACCTCTAAATCCGTGGCATCGTAGCATAATGTTTTAGGCCTGATTCGTCTGTCCGTATATTATTTTGAAAATTTTTCTCTTGATTAAAACAATGATAACGAGTAAAAAAATGTATTTAATATCATTCAACGCGCGTGCAGCAACTAAAATTAGAAATAAAATTGATATCACTAAAAAAGTTAATTTTTAGAATTCTAAAATGTGCAGAAGTAGTTTTTGTGCTATTATTTACACCAAAATTATAGAGGAAAAACGTTAATATTTTGATTAATTTTTTGTTAAAAATCTAATTAAAATTCTAAACTTTTCTTAGTCAGCATTTTTTTTTGCAAGTAGTAACTACCTGACAAGTTTGATAAAGTCAAAAGATCTCTGCTGTAGAGAGTTCTGAACGATTTTTGCATCCTGCATGTCGCTATTAACAAATAGCATCCAGGCTGTAAACGTTATGTTAAAAAAGACAAACAAGATTTGAATTACTAGAAATCCGAAATCTAATACATGGAGCGTGCTCAAAAAACTAATTCACTAATTTTATATTTCTGAATAATCTGTGCTAGAAACCGACGGAAACGGAATTTTATTTAAATAATAAAGTTCCGGTCCAAGAGTACCTGGCGCCGACTAGTCAAGGAGAGATTAAGGCGACACGGTACCATCTAAACATTTTTTTTAAATTTTAATATTTGGAATTTCATTTTAATTGTATTTTATGTAAAAAAGAACTCAATAGCTGTCTCGCACAAAAAATTTTGAATTTTTTCTAAAGTTTTTGTGAAATTTAAATTTTTTTTAAAAATTTTAGCTTTTTAAAAATCCCTAAGGCTTTTTTAAATATGCAGATATTTTCACAAAATTTTTTTTCCAGGTAACTAATAATGTACTACATAAAACTTGCTATGGATTTCCTCCTGCTGATAATATTTAATTTATTATTATTTTTTTTATTGTTTAACACACAAAAAAATTTCAAAAATGCATTAATTTTGACTTTGAACATTTTTAAAAAAATTACTATACATCTTAGAGGTAATTCCATAGTAAGTTGCAGAAAACTTATATTTCAGAACATGTACCAAAAATGTCATACTCCTACTTCAATATTTAAAAAAGCCTTAGGCTTTCGAAAAATGGTATATAAACAAAAATACAACATGGAGAAATATGAATTTCAAACTTTCATTTCAGCAATAGTATGATATAAATCCTTAGAATAGCCTGTAACTTTTACAAAATGTCAATTAACTTATTATAAATTGTTTAAAATAAAAAATTGCAAAAATTTGTTAAAATAAAATATTATACTTGTGTAATGAATGTATACAGAAAAACAAACGAATGATCAATTTCACAAATCTTAATCATAACAATTTAAAAATATATATATATATGTATCTCAGAGCTGATTAAATGCAAATTTCGGCTACAAACATAAATTTACAACATATATAGAAATATAAACACCCTTATTTACATTATTTTAGAAGCCCTAATGTATCAAATATTGTAAACGAGCAAAAACGAAAAAACTCTAATTTAAAACTTTCATTCTTATAAAGAAAATTTCATTTATACTTATAAAAGGTATCTAATATATGCTACAATTGAAGAATTCCATTCAATAATTTGTTTAAATAAATACTTTAAAAGATTGCAATAATAATTTTCTTGTAATTTCATATATGGAATACAAAATATCACCGAATACAATTGTGCAAAATTTTGGTTACACTTTTAAAAACAGTTGATGTTCATACAAATTAAATTTTGCGGAATTTCTATTGTTCAATCAGTTATTAGAAACATAATGCATTTATTATTTTCATAAACATCCAATTTAAAAATGCCCTGCTTTGTATGGAAACAAAATTCCTAATCACAAAACACTATTTCTTGTGTTTTCGGAGATCAAAACACAAAAATAAACTTTCAAAAATAGAATAACTCTTAAAACGCCACAGATAACTCGGATGTAAACAAAACAGAGTGACTTACTTCATTTCAGTTTAATTATACATTTGCGAGCTGCAGAAAAAATAATAATTCATTATTTGTGAGGCTCTGTTCTAGCAGACGATCTGAAAAGTGGGCGTGGCAACATTGTTTACTCTCCTATCATGCATCGAAAATTCTTCAATAACTTAATAAAAAATACAGATACAGCTCTGGAATTTTAAAGACATATTTAGAATGAGTCAAGCTATGATATGAGACAATAAAAAAAATTTCGATATTTTGATGATTTTTTGGGTACTGTGTCGCCTTAATGCACCCCTTACCAATACATTCTGACATAATCATATGCATAGCTAAGTTTAAATTAGTTTTATATAAAATTGTTTTAAATTAGCGACACATTTATATTGCGCAAACTGAATATTACCGAAATTTTTCTTTAATTTTCATTTTAAGCTTCAATAATTCATTGACATTCTTAATATATTTAAAATTGCAATTAAATACACGTTGTGATTCAACATTCATTAAGAGGGGCGGAAGCAAGATGAACAAGTGGCATTTCGTTTGATGGACAAGTGCCCTATTGCTCCAAGGCGATCGTCTAAGGTCGCTTGATAGTAAGTTAAGGTAAGCTTCGAGGTTTGTGGCATAGGATATAATGGGGGACAAGCTGCGCCAAATCTGTGGCCAGTTCCTCATGTTCTTAGCGGGATTGATCCATTAAGTTTAATGGCGCAAAGGCCAGATGTGGTCTTTGTGTGTGGTATGGTGAGAGTTATAGGCAAAAGTTAAAATCTAAAATGTGACAGACAATTTGAAAAATTAAAAGTATTTAGATGGGAATGTTCTCCAACCATGTCATGAATATTTAAAGGTTTAAAGACAATGTGCCATTGAAACGCAATCGATTATCAAAATTGGGGCAATTAACCAAATTATGAGTGACATTAAAAATCAGGGTGGCATGTTGTGCATGTGGGCCCGTTTTTGGTGGTAAAATGTTAAAGTATCAAAGGTAAAAATTCGCTTAATTTGTAAAAGCATAAAACACGGTGAAAAAACAGATAAATTTTGGACAGAAGGTCACCTAAAAGTAAAATAGGTCTGGCTGAGTGCTTACTTTTTAACAGATGGAACTCAACATAATAAAAGTCTTCCTTTGGAAGAGGAATACTTGTTTTTCACCCTATAGTTTCCAAATAGAATCATAATTATGAATTAGAATAATAGTTATAAGCCAGCTTACTAGATTTTTGGGACATCGATGCCATCTCTGAAGAAACGCCTCTTTCGCAGCAATGACACCTGGCGGGGATCGAAGTCCCGTTTATCTCGTTTCCTCTTCTACAGGCAAATGATAATGGCAAATAGCTGGCGAAGTAAATGGCTTCGATGATCTTACATGCTGCTCTTTCGTCGGCAAAATCAAGTAAACTCTTATTCGCTTAGCAAGGACAATAAGAAGTATCGAAGTTCGGTCTACCAGGCACTCGCTTCTACAATGTTGACAAATAGTTGGCAAATGAAACGGCTTCAATGAACTTTCCTGCTTTTTTTATCAGTAAAAAACAAGCGAACTCGTATTTTTAACAGTCTTCACGAAATTACATTTCACAGGTACTAGCAAAATTCCAATATAGATCCACCCGTACTCTAATCTTATTTGAAGTAAATGGAAAAACTAACTTTCTGTAATTCAGTATAATCAGAATTGAATTTAAAGTTGCTGCAAGTAATCAAAAAGTTCTACATGGAATTCAGTGTGCTACAAGCAGATCTAAAACGCTAATCAAGGAAATTTAAATGGAACTTCAGGATGCAGTTAATGAAAAGAGATGTAGCCAACTTTCTCACAGTTTAAGCAAAAATATACTAAATATTTACAGGGATGATCATAATCAAGTCTATAGATTCTGCAAAATCAATCCAATCCTAACAAAACACTTCAAAGTTTAATGTTTTCATCAATTATTCCGATATCAGTCCGTGTAGTCATAACCAATAGGAATTTGAAGAAAGGATTTAAAGATTCCTTGTAAACCAACATAAAACATTCTTTCAGATTTTAAATCCTCTTAAATAATATTCCTTTCCTGCCATTAAGCAAAATTGTATTTGCTTCTATTCATTGCTCGGTTTATTGGAAGAGATGAGAATCCTGAATTTGATCAAAAACATCACTGCCTTCTGAAAACTTCATTTCGGGAAACTCCATTTGTCAGGAGAAGAAAGAATTCTATTAAAAATATTGCAGCTGCATGTCTTGTTTCATTGTATGGAATCTTATTAGTCTCTCCACTGTAATATTTCACTATGACAAGCAAGACCATATAATTCTGGAATACTCGATGAAAAGAACTCGGTCCTGTGGAGTATTTCAAGATGTCCCCTCGGTGGCATTCTGAATAAGTAAGGATGGATGTGATGGTAATACACTTAAAAAAAATTCATACAAGTAAAAACATTTAAAACGGTATAACACGTTCGTATGTCAAAAATGAAGTTTTTGATTAACTGACAAAAGAAAATATTAAACGAAATGCAACAAAAGCATCTGTGACCGAAAGCATGTTCGGTATTTGTTACAAGATTAGTAACAATATCACTTCATCAGAATTTCCGGAACGAAATTACTCATTTCTAAATGGTGTTTTCACGTATTATTTCAATTCCAACTGCCATAGTCTTCGTCGCTAATTTATAAAACTTTAAGTTTATTAATGAGATCATCTAACACATCCAACAACTAGTCTTTCGTCCAAAGAATTCCAAGAAAGGGGTAGTACGTTTCCATCTCTGGTTATTTTTGACTCGTCTCAATTTCATTTAAAGCATTTACGTTCCTGGGAGCTTTTCCCTCCTTCTGCAGAATTTTATTTAGTTGACGTTTCAAATTTGATGCGAGACATAGTGATAAGTTTCAGACGCGATTACTACGAAGGATCCTCACTGTACATAGATATGGTGAACGTTAAATCATCTGCCATTAAGAGTCAGATGTCCTTCCACCGGTGTAGTGTAGAAGACTGGACAGGAAGACATCAATTCGGCTGTCGTCCACATCATCTGAGAACGATTCTGAATCACGAGGTTGGTACCAAAATGACCCTCGCATTGCTTCAAGAATGGGTTAAAATAATTAAACTAACTTGAGGCATTTATTCAGTATCACTCGCAACGAAATCACAAGCATATGGTATATCTTAACTTCAGACGTGCAGGAGTAGATTCCTTGAAAAGCTTGAACTACTTTAATTCCCTTTTTTTACCAAAGCAAAAACATGCCTTTGACTTGTGATTGGCTGTCGTATGGAACATGATAAACACGACCATGCATGCGATATAAATATCACTTCGCAACACGGGATAACATATGAAGAACAAAGATGAAGCTAACGAGATATTCTTTGCTTTAAATTGCCGAGGTCAGAATTATGGAATAGTTCAGGCAAATTGTTCTAAATATCTTTGAAACTATTTCGTAAAATTCGCTATTCGAGATTCCATATTGGTGATAGGTCAATTTGAATCGCCGAGTTCCACGACGACGTGTAAAGAATTGGGAAAAAAAAAATTTTGGCAAAGATTCCATTAACTTTTCGAGTGCTACTTCTCGGTGGAATGGATAAATGCATCGGTAACAAGCACAACTCTTAGAAGAATTTCAATAGTTTAAGTCATATAATTGAATGCTAAATGTATCCGATCTAGTGTTATATATTGATTTTCTACAAGTAAAACCAACAAACTTTTTTTTTTAATTTTGTCCTGGAAGACACGAGAAATATTGGCATCTGAACATCACTTTTCTTTTGTGTATCACATGTTATTTACGTAACAAGTAAAATGCAAACCTTCTAACCCCTCCCCTTTATTTTTAACAGCCATAGGAATATAAGCTATGGATTCGACGATATTTCACGCCTATTCGGGAATTGTCATTTTCAAGCTGACAAAGGTTTTCAGCTACTACACAATTCGATTAAAATTATCTTTATTTTCACTTACGCTCCCTTGAAATCTGGCATGACGAGTGTAAATTAACCGAGTACGGGAACATTAAATTTTAAAATGCGTCTCACACCCCAAGGGACATGTTCTAAAAAGAAGCGATATACAATGCTGCAAGTTATCAATTTTCGGATGGCATGAAACCGAAATCCTGAAAATGGTTTTCTCGGGCAGGATGATCTTAGATTTCGCTCTAAATGGTGAAATTTCAAACACTGAGTTTGTTGAACAGAGTTCATATTCTAGGCTCTGGCATTTTAAGATTTAAATTCAATTTTCAAGAACCTTTGACGATTATATTAAGCTTTTCATCAAGATATCTTTGCATTTATCAACTCACTTCCTAGAAATTAAGCTATTCGTAGGTAGATATCGGGGAATGAACGAGCAATTGTTTCCCAGAGAATACCGAGAAAAGGAAATAATAAAGTTCGAGCATTTTACTTATTCTATGATGAAAACATCACTGGCCTAAGGTTAATTCATTGGAAAAACACTTTTTACAATGGAGAAGACGAATGCTATACCCCAATGTTTTGTCATTTATGAAATCATTAGTCTAGTATTGGCATCTTAATTTTTGGGTAATGATTGTTTAGTTAACTATGAGACAGGAGTACATGTGAAAAAACAGAAGAATCAATGACCAGTATCAATTAACAAATTCATTGCTTGCAGTTGGATTATTTCGAATTAAAAAAAATTCAGGTAGCGTTTTAAAGAATGCAAGATGAACTAGGCCATGCGTTGCTAAATCTCAGGTATGAAACGATCTTGTAAGGAGTAGAAATGAAGATCGGCACAGTATTATATATGTCAAATTAAATAACACGATAAAAGTTATAATAGGAGAACATTTTCTACCATCTTCTATGACAGAGTTTCCATCCCGTACCATACATTTTCCACCTACACTACATTTTCGCACCTGGTCCTAAATTTTTCACTTCACTCTTCCACACATTGTCAATGACAACAACTCACTTCTCACTATACCATTCACTGACCACGATACATTTTCACTCTACACACTCTGTACGCCCACAACACATCTTCACACCACCACACATTGCCCACGACCAAGGAACATCTTCATTCCACCACAATTTGCCCACGACACATTTTCTCACCACCACATATTTCCCAAATTCATGTCTCATTTTTACGCCTCACTCCACCACACATTGGCCATGACCACGACACATCTTAGCTTCACCTCCACATTGTACACGTCACATTTCCATACCACACTCCATCACACATTCAACACGACCACAACCTACATTCACTCCACTACATATTTTCACACCACCATAATTTTCCCAAACCCATGAAACATTTTTACGTCTCATTCCACCACACACCTTCACTCCACCACACATTGCCCACGACACACCTTCACTCCACCACACATTGCCCACGACACACCATTCCATACTAAACTACACATTGTCCATTACCACGGCACATCTTCACACTCCCCGCAACATTGTCCTCGCCCACGTCATATTCGTCGTCCCACCACACATTGCGCATGATTACGACACATTTCTCACCACACATTGCCCATGATCATGACACATTTCTCACCAGTTTTATCCCCACGCATGTCCCAAAACGGCAGTCCATTTTTCTTTCCACAACTATATCGGGCATTGCTCACCACCAAGATCCAATTTTCAATCCACATCACGCATGAATCTTCCATTATGGCTACAATTCCGTGACACGATTTTCCCTCCTCACATTCCGAAACAATTTTTACTACACATACTAACATGGCTACACAAGTTGAACAATTTTTTCTTCTTTATCAAGACTAATATCTGATATATATTTCACTATATATACAATTATAAAATATACTTATACATCATTATATAACTAAACTTATCACTTATATGTCATACTTGTATACCATACATATATACACACTTATATACATATATGCTATACTTATATATCACTATACAAACATATTAATATATAGGTATGCTTATGTCACTATAGATACAATTAATGTATATTACGTATTTTCTGTGACTATATCCGATATAAAACACCAACTCGAATGAACTTGTAACTTTGATAACATAGCTAACAACTACTGCATGAATAACTGGAGTTCCTTTTATTGCATTTATTCATTCCAATTAAAAGTGTTGTTGGAAAATTAAATGCTTACAAATAGTTAATCGAACTTTGTTTTTTTCACACATGCTTAAACACCAAGTTAATCTGCATTTCGCCGCACTTAACCATTAAGAATAGCTATAGTTTATGAAAAAAATTGCTTACATATTATTCAAACTCTACTTAAGCATATCACATTCATTTATCGGAATTTTATTCACAAAATTTAAAAAGAAGAATCGTTCTACTTGTTCCAATACTGAAAAATTAATTTTATTGGTGAAGGATTTATGTGTGCTTGATCAATGCTGAAGGATTCATTTCATAGACACACTACTATATGGTACAACACTCATTTTTCTCCAGTATAAAGAATTTTTTTAATAAATGTCTCCTTCGCCAGCGATTTTTATATCATAAAATAAGCATATTTGCTTAAATTTTATTTTCCCTTTGTCCCAATATCCCTGGGGAACAATTCCTTGTGCACTCCCGATATCTACAGATGAATAGCTTAATTTCTAGGAAGCGAGTAGATAAATGTGAGGATATTGGGATCAAAAGCTCACTATGATCTTCAAAGGTTCTGGAAAATTGAATTTAAATAGTAAAATACTCGAGAGCTTAGAATATGGTGTCTGTTCAACAGACTCCGAGTTTGAAATTTCACAGCTTATATGTTAGAGTGAAATCCAATTTTCCCAACCTGAGAAAACCATTTTCAGGATTTCAGTTTCATGCCATCCAAAAATTGACAACTTCCAGCATTGTTGGATATCGCTTCCTTTTAGAAAATGTCCCTTGGGGTGCGAGATGCATTTTAGAATTTAATGTTCCTGTAGTCAGTTAATTCATATTCGTCATATCAGATTTCAGGAGAACACAAGTGAAAATAAAGAGACTTAATCGAATTATGTAGTAGCTGAAAATATTTGTCATTTTGAAACAGACAATTTCCGAATATACATGAAAAATCGAATGCATAGCTTATTACTAAATCCTATGGCTGTTAAAAATAACAGTGGGGGGGGGGGTGAGAAAATTTGCATTTCACTCGCTACATAAATATCACGTGATACACAGAAGAAAAACGATGTACAGATAAATAATTCTCACGTCTTCCATCACAAAAGCTTCAAAAAATGCAACTTATTGGTTTAACTTCTATAAAATCCATATAAAAACCAATCGAGAAAATTTAACATTCAGTTAAACGACTCGAACAATTCTTGGAAGATTTTAGGTAGTTTATTGTGCCAAAACATTTACCTATTCCACACTGAGCAGTGACGATTAAAAAATTAAATTTTAACTAGTCTTTCAGTGCTTTTCGATAACCTAGTGAAATTCGGAGACTAAAGTTGCTTATCGCGAATTCGTAATCTTGAAAAGTGGTGTTTTTTTTATAAATAACCTTCCTAAGCAACCTCCAAACCTCCCTGTAACGTATCGCATTCATATTCCAGAAATCTCATTTCGACAATTTAAAAAGGAGAATGCCTTGTTGGCCTAACTCCATCTTTGTTTTCCAATAACCCATCCCGTGTCATATAGTGACAATCCCAAACATAACACAGATGCATATATTTTGTTCTTATAAGCTTTACTTTGTATACTTAAATTCCCTTTTTCTACCAATCTTTTCACGGGGTTGATTCCCACACTTTCGGAATTCAGGGTTTTTTTTTCTTCTTTTATGTATATAACTTGCGGTTTCGTACATCCCTAATAGTTAAAAGGCGGCAGGCACCGAATCAATGCATCCAATTAGCTTATTTACTTCAACCCGTTTTATAACACCAGATCGGATACATTTAGAATTCAATTATATGGCTTAAGCTACTGCAATTCTTCTAAGAGTTGTGCATTTTACAGATGCGTTTATCCATTCCACTGAGAAGTAACACTCTCGAAAAGTTAATGAAATCGTTGCCAGAAACTTTTCTTTTTCAATTCTTAGCCCGTACTAGTGCTACTCGGACTTAAATTGACTTATCACCAATATGGAATCTCGAATAGCGAATAATGAAATAATTTGTCTAAATACTCGTATCTTTGAAACTGTTTCGAAATATTCCAGAAATCCGACTTCGACAATTTAAAACAAGAATGTCTCGTTGGCCTAGCTTCATCTTTGTTTTTCATAAGTTTTCCCGTTTTGTGACGATATCTATATCGCTTGCACCACGATCGTGTTTATCATGTGCCACATGACCGCCAATTGCAAGATAAACGCCTTTTGTTTCTTTGGTAAAAGCGGAATCAGAGTAGTTCAAGCTTTTCAAGGAATCGACTCCTGCACTTTTGAAGTTAAGATATACCATATGCTTGTGGTTTCGTTGCGAGTGATATTGAATAAATGCCTCAAGTTAGTTTAATTATTTTAACCCATCCTTGAAGCAATGCGAGGGTCATTTTGGTACCGACCTCGCGATTCAGAATCGTGCTCAGATGACTTGGACGACAGCCGAATTGATCTCTTCCTGTCCAATCTTCCACACTACACCGATGGAAGGACATCCGACTCTTGATGGCAGATGATTTAACATTCACCAGATGTATGTACAGTGAGGATCCTTCGTAGTAATCGTGTTTGAACCTTACCAGGTCACCGGTCTGGCATCATATTTGAAATAAAATTTGAAACGAACTAAATGATGAAATTCCGTAGGTAATTCTGTAATTCCGATTTAATATATTCAGAAACTTATCAGCTAATAGATTAATATTAAATTAATACACGCTCGTTGAATCTCCTGTAAGTGAATGTGAGAAAAAAATTGATTTCAAAATATTTAATAATGAATTAAATTAATGATTAAAAAGTCAAATATAATTTTAAAAATTTAATTTAAATGCATTAATAAAAGTATAAAAGTATTTTTAAAAAACTGATTATTAAATTTGTGTGAAACTACAATGTATCCGAAATAATCAGAGATGGAAATGTATTGTCAATAGTTGGAACTCTTTGGACGGAAGAATAGCTGTTGGATGCATTAGATGACCTCATTAATAAACTTAATAGATTTATGAATTAGACACGAAGACTATGGCAGTTGGAATTGGAATCATACTCGTAAACGCCATTTAAAAATTCCCATTTTCAATTCAGAAAATCTGCTAAAGCTATATGGTTACGAATCTTATGACGAATACCGAATATGCTTTCTGCGACAGTTTTTATTGCAATTCCGTGAATCCTTTATTTTTCTGAAGTTGATCACTCTTCATTGCTGACAGAACGCCGAACCATGCCCCCGTGCCTGACACCATTACGGTAACTGAACTGGTTGGATGGACATGGGCTTCATTACTGCCAGCCAACCCGAGTTATACCGTTTCAGATGTTTAGTTATATGAATTTTCCTAAAATGCATTATGATCGCATCCTTCCATACTCATTCGGAATGCTACAGAAGGGTTATCTCCAAATAATCCACAAAACCATGTTGTGAACGACGCGGATTCTAGAATTTATATGGACTTGCTTATTGCTGTCAAATGTGACTAAGATACAACCATGAAGAAAGCTGTGCCTCCACCAAGCCTGAAGCACTGCACTCAAACATCCGATTGCCTTTACTCTTGCATTTTATCCATTCCTCTCCGTTAGGAATCCAAATTCAAAGTAATATAGTAGGTGTTTGGACGATGACATCAGCAGGGCTTTCATCGCAGGTGAGGAATTGCTCTGACCAAAGGAAGACTTCAGGGAAAGCCTTTATTTCCAGCAATGGGGGAACTGAAAATAAACCAAAATTATTTTAATTGAAATGAAGATTGAAAATCTTATATACTCTTATTAATTTTTTAAAACTAACAGAAAAATACGTCTGAAATCTTTTGTTTGATGCCTTTTTTATTGCAACGTCAAAATTAGGTAAAACTTTAGCAACCAACACCTAAACGCTATTTTAGACGACTTCTGGAGAGAATGTTCTTTAGATAAATTTCCGACGTTTTTCCAAGGTCTCTTTACTCTGAGGTTGAGAAGAGCATCGACTCCGGCGCTCAAACGTGTATGTAAGCCAAAGCAAAAGAAAAGGCTTCACACTGCACAGTATGGCGAAATTCGGCGATAGAAATTAATACGATTTTAGGTAACGAATATAGAAATCCAATGCAGTAAAACCTCGTTTAACCGAACTCTGATTAGCCGAAATTCAGGTTATCCGAAATGCCTCTGAAATTGCAAATCCAAAAGACACGGACTGTACTGCACGGAAATAATGGCGAAGGCGAGACTTTTTTGCAACGATAACCCCACTTTTTTCTTTTAAGCCTCTCCAAGAAGATTAGTGATTAATTTTAGAATGCTGAAATTAAAATTAATGGGTATTAACAATATTGTTTATTTATGCTTTTCAGGAGAAAAGCGCCCAAACTCGAAAGTGTGAAAATTGCGCACGATGGAGGGTTAACATTAATAAAGAATATAATAGCCTACAAAGAGAGTTTTGAATTCGTTTTACACTTAGTACATTTTAGAATTACATACTTTAGTTGATGTAAAATAGCAAAACATATTCATGGCTTAATTGACGATCTTTATCCGAAGCGCTCCCCCAACCCCCTCCTTTTGCTCGGTTAACCGGAGTTGCACCGTATTTTGTTTTTATTAGGACCATTTAACACTATGCTGACCTTTTAATGCAATGGAAAGTTAAAGATCTTCCACAGCTCATTCATGGTATCGTTGTGAAGGCCCAGGTGCTGCTAGAAGTTTAAAGAGGGTTAGGAAAGACCAAACAGCTTTGGCTCGCTTATCATCCGGACACTTAAAAACCCTCACATTCTCTCGTGGTGGTAAAGAAGGTCAATATCTGCACAAAGTGCAACATGATTGAGGTCACTCCGCAACATCTGCTTTGTTGTGTTGCCTTGGTGTATGATGACCTGCTTGAGCGACCGGATTTCGTGTTGGAGGTGATGAGGGCGAATGATCTCATGGATCTGATCTGATTCAGATCAGAAGGATTAGTAAGAAGATCTTCCAACATTACAACACCGAATGCTTTTTCAATTCTCGTGGTTTACGCTCGATACTTTCCACTTCATCAAATTCCGATGTTAAGAGGAACATCTGTCCAAGCAGCAGCGAACGCACTCTTTAGAGTTTCGTAGATAAAAATGCTATAAATCTCAAACAATTTGTATTTAGTCAATAAATGTTATAACCCTCAGTTGAGAATTTTTCAGTTGCTATTTAGATGCAACTGTAAATAGGTAAAGAATTGTTAGACTAGATGCACAACCGTTCTCTGTCGAAGAAGAAATGAGTGACAAAATGTCGGACAGCAATTTGCGGCCTGAAGTACATTAATAGCAATTGGGTGGTGCATACATACCTCCGACTACGCACTTCCGTAAATAATTTGAGACAAAAAATTTGTGTTTATGTACTGCGCCTCATAGTTGAACGAAATAAATTGTTATTTAAATACGACGATGTGAATTATTAGATGAACCCACTTCTTGGATTGAGACAGAAAATTGACAATCTTCCAACTCAGTGTAGATTTACGGCTAATGTATAATTTGAGGAACGTCTATATAGCACGAAAATGTTAAAAATTGATTTTAATAAACCCATTTCTTTCATGTCATAAATTCATAATTTCATACATATAATTATAAAGAACAATATTTAGTACGGCTTAGTTCAAACAATTTCGCATGGCAAGCAAATTCCAAATTTATGAAGATTTTCAGAATATTTGTGCACAGAATTCAATATCTGCATAGATATTCAAAAAGACAATTATGACTATTATTGTTAAATAGATTGGTTCATTAGCAGTTCTATACAAAATTCAAAACAGGATATTTCCTTTATTTGTTACAAGACATAACACCAACATCGCAAACTAAGACGCAAGACAAGTTCTGTATTTACTTTTAAAATATGTCCTTCTTCGAAGAAATACGTTTTAAATGATTTTCCCGTTTTGGGATAAAACTATCAATAAAATACCTTACTTACAACTTAGTTTTGAGTTGCAAGAGTATTTGTTCACTGCATGTCTTGCTTTAAAATTCCAACTTTAGCTCAAACTAATTTTATCTCAACAAAATATTTCTTAATTCGTCTACAGTAATTATACATAAAAATGTTTTTATTGGAAAAATTGGTACAAAGTTTCATTTGATACTTTACCTTTTAGAAAATTTAAATTTTTCAAAACTTTTAGAGAGCATTTTAAACTTTTTTCCAGCTTCTTGCTAAATGAAAGTAATTTACACCTATGTAATTTCATTCAGTTAATTATATATGGATATAACGCGAGAAAATTTGTCATACGTACGATTTGGCAGATAATTTAAAATAATTCGATCTTTAAGCGGTTAAATATAGATACTTTTAACTTCCAGTTTCTTACAAGACATAAAACCAACACTGCAAACTAAGACGCAAGATAAGTTCTGTATTTATTTTTAAAAAATGTCCTTCGAAGAAATGTGTTTTAAATATTTTTCCCGTTCTGGAATAAAAAAACTATCAATAAATACCTTACTTACAACTTAGTTACATTTTATTATTTAAATGTTCTACTTTAAAAAAGTAGACAGACATTTTAATGAGAAGGTTATCGTAACTTTTAATAGATGAAAATAGATACTTAAACCTTGGAATGGTAACGTTGATTCAAACCGACTCCTTTTCCTATTCAAAATGCGAAGTAACGTTAACATTTCAGGGTTAAAAGCATTTATCCTCAAATTTAAATCAAAATGAGCAAGCATATAAATAACTTACAGTGTTGTTATCCGGTGAATAAATTTTGGCTATTTGAGTGGCTGCTATTACGATAAAATATAAATATTTGGTATCATCATTCCAATAATATAACGGGTATTCTTGCACACATAACATTGCAAAGACTGAAAGCATTTCGACAAAATTATAGAAACCAAAACGATGGTCGACAATTGGTTTGTCACCTTTGATAAGTGCGCGGCCAAAAGCAAAGAATGGCGCTGTTTTACCAAAATGCTAAAAGACATCCTTCGCAATTCCATCATCTTCTTCTTCCAAAGATTTGTACAAGGTAGTCGCTCAGGAGGCATAGGAATTAAAGAAAACGATAATAAGCTTAGATACTTGGATTCGAATCCAGC
>BGPR01011321.1:0-17067 GCA_013235015.1 Araneus ventricosus
AAGTTTTTAATATTGTTTTGTTATCAATTTTGATGGTTTCTTTTCATGTGTGTTATAGAATGTTATTGAAAACTCAAGAACTAAGACAAAATAAATTAAATCAATTTTTTAATGTGAAAAAAACATATTAAAAATTGCATGCAAAAGTTGAATCTGCGCCGTAATGAATGAATACATATCAGTTCCCTACACATAATTTTCCTACTAAAATTTCATGTATTTTTTCATGAAGCCACAGTCACCCCCGGCTACATGAGAAATCTGATCTTTTACATTTTTTCGACAGACATATTGTCACGGCGAAGGCTGTTGCCAGCAAGTTATTCCCATTCGAGATTATTTAGGCACGCCATTAGGTTAGATTCTTTTTATGGATTATAATATCCGACCACATTGGACTCATGCTGTGGATGAGCTGTTAGAAAGTGAGGATAGATTGGCCAGCGTTCTCTCTTGATTTAAATCCCACTGAACATGTGTGAAATACTTCGAAAAGAACTCTTTTCATATTAGATTTACCTTAGTTGAACAGACCAGAAATAATGCGATAGCGGAGCTCCTGTTCACTTCTGTATACCTGTCTCTTAAACACTTCCTTCCATCTGAAGAAATCTGTGTCACACCTGAAATCAATCAGGTGGAAAAGACTGTCCATCAATAACATGACCAGAGAAAAGATCGGATAGCTAATGAAATTCCTGAAAAATAAATATCTTTCCCGCATCGACTTCTCCTGATGTAGATATAACTCGAGCTGATCTTAAATATCCATCCAGACAAACCCATCTATAAAACCGACTTAGTCCTTAGAGTATTCGTAATCTTCATTTCAGCAACAGTCAGTTCTTATGGGCAATTCGATTCCCAGCAGGTGATTTCCTGCGAAGTTACGGAGCAAAAATCAATCCGTCCCTAGGTCTTGCATGCTGGTGTATATTAATAAAGTGCTGTTTAAAAAATTGTTAATTATTCAGTAATTCTTATGCAAACGAGCATATTGAAAAGAAAGATTGGTCTCATGAATACTATTTACATTCTCATGAAATTGTAAATACAATTTCATGAATAGGTTTTTGTACATTTTTCCACCATTAGAGCACTTCCATTACAATGAATAAAAAATATATATTCGCACAGTGAAAGCGATATAATTTCATAGATTTTTTTAATCTACCTTTTCTTTTTAGATTTTTATAAAAATAATTCATTTTACGTAGTGAAAGTTTTAATACAATTTTTTGACGTGTAAATTATACATTTTTCTGCAGTAAATTTTCTTATCTTTTATCCACCAACTAATCGATTTAATTCCCTTTCAGAATGTTGATAATTTAGATGACTCAATAATGAATGAGGCAGCAACTAAAATACAGTCTGCTTACCGTGGCTATCGAGCAAGAAGTTTACTCTCTAGTAACAAATTTCCTGTGAGTATGCCAGCCTCCTTGTTTGAACCTGTCTGTATATAACTTAATCAATCGACTTAGAATGACAATTTATTCTGAAACCACATTATAAATATTCCCCCGATTCTAGAATTTTAAAGATCTGGTTCTGTCATTCATTAAGAGATTTCAAAAATCTGATAAATATTGCCAAGTGTTCTGAAAGGTAAATTACTGGTTATGAGACTAATTCAACGATTCAAAATTATATCTATCAATATTATAAAAACATCGTTTCTTACGTAATCTATTTTGTATTTGTGAAAATCATTTTTGTTATAAAAAATCAATTGCAATAGACTTATTATATTGAGATCTGGATAGATATAATTCTATACTATGGAGACATTGTGGAAAGCATACGCACTGAAAAAAAAAAAAACACTTTGCAGACAAATATAGAATAACTGATGGCATGATAAATCTAATCAAAAGGCAACTTATTTCTGCTTTCTTTGTGTTTAAATAGAATAGACAAAATTAAGTGAATTCTGAACAGACCAAAGAAAGAAATGTTTGGCGCGAAAAAATTGCAAAAATTAATGGGATGTTCTTCTAACCACAATGTAATTTATTTCAGTCTATTCATTTTACTTGTGCCGAAATAGACTTATTCAAAATCACCAGAATATTAAGACATCAGTAATTTCTGAATTGATTATTTTATAGCTGTTCACTTGCATATTTTCTACTGTGTTTTTTAATGCTTTCTGCTCTCATGTTTTATGTATGCTTGATGTTTTAGATTCACTCTTCGAATTCAGATGTTTTACAAAAAAGATGCTACCATCTCTCCGAATCCTCTAATGACAAATGGAAGTTATTCCAAAGAGTTCAAATTGATGTGAGTGACGAGGTTTTTTTTATTTCAACTAGAGGTCGCCCAGCGGTCGAAATTCGACCGTAATTCATTAAATTTTTAACTTTGAATGCTATTGAGGTTCTTTTGTCAAAGAGTATACCTCTATAATCATTGCATATAATTTTTTTGAATTTTGTTGTATTACGTCAGCTGCGAACGTGTATAAATACGTCATTATGCATTAATTTTCGAATTATTTGAAAAATACGGGTAGGGAAAATGAGGTTTAGCTTGGTTAAATCATATTTAAAAAACAATAACGCGGTTTTTTTTTTACATTTCCTTGGGGGTTTTTTTTATTGCTATACTCGCCAGGTTTCGCCAAGGCTACACAGTTAATTTGCCTATCTTTTTCAAATTATATAAAATTTAAATAAAAAATTAATACAAGAAATGAAAAATGAAATAAAGAATGCGTGCTTCGTATTTTTGTTATATATTTTTTTATTCAAACAAAAAAAACCGGGCGGTTTAAAAAATAAATGTTGTCCGACTGTTGACCACAGATTTTTATGTGTTTGACATGCAGTATGAAAGTAAACAATGAATGTTTTATTTTATGTAATTAATGTATTAGTAATACCTACTATATATAAATTCCTTAGAGGCAATCTCTATTCTGTGCGATTGTTTGACCACATACTAATATGTGTTTGACAGATTTAAATAATCCGCATTTTGTATTTCACTCCGAAGAGTTTTTTTAAATAAATAATCTAAATAAACTCCCTCTTGGAGTGGATAACAATGCGGTGGGATTAAATCAATTACAAATCATCCACTCCGCATTTACTCCGCTAATTTTTTACAGTGTAGGAACGTAAAAAATGAATGTTTTATTTGATTTAATTTAGTGTATTTGTAACACATATTATGCATAAATTTTATCTTTCTGCACTTCTTCTCCATATGAACTTTAACTATGCCAAATCTCACACTCATCGGTGTGCGCAATGTGCTTAAAAAAGGATACAAAGTTTTTTCTTCACGTATTAATATATAGATTACACTGGAGCAAAAATACAATAACATAAGAAATAATTTATACCTTGTGCAATATTTTTAACTTTCTCAGTGGAGAAATTTTAACAAAAATTAACCAACTGTAACTGTCGCACGCCAGGCGGAACCAATGGCGAATCCAGGGGGGGGGGCGGGGGGGGTGGGTGCGGCTGAGGTCATAAAAAATTTTGTATCGTCGGGTCGAATGTCAAATGCTTCATGTGTGATGTACAAGTAGGAGTGGAATGTCTAAAAAAGTGGGGATATTTTCGAGTCTGCCAAGCCCGGAAAAAAAAGGTGTCACGTTTTTTTAATTGTTATTTATTCATTTATTTTTTATTTTTAAAAGGGAGATTAAGAACAAACAGTTGTAGTGATTTTAAATAAAATAAAAAATTCTGGTTTAGCTCTGGGGGACTGCAGCCCCATAGCGCCCCCCCCCCCCCGGATTTGCCACTGGTCGGAACCTTTCTACAGGGGTGGCGCCAGAGGGGGAACCGGGGGGCCAGGGCATGCCCCCATGTTTTTTATTCATCAAAAAGCAATTAATCATCCCAAAAAGTCTATTAAAACCTTTTTTATACTTATATAGTATTTGTGAAAAAAATTTGTAGTACTTATGTAACAGATATTACGGAGGGAATTAGTTTTCGGCGTTTTTTAAAAATCGTTTGCTTCAATTGATGTTCTCATTTTAATTTAAAAACATTTCACACGATAAAAGAATTTTGTGTATTATAATATTTTATACAAAAGTATTTCAATCCTGAGCAACGCTGGGTATATCAGCTATACACAATATGTATCATTTTTTAAAAAAAAATATTAGACATGAAAATATAAAAAAATATTAGACATGAAATTAATTTAATACCGAGCAAGGCCGGGTGTATCAGCTAGTTTTAACATAATTTAAATGAAATTACGGGTACAATTTCATTCTTATTATTTTTAAATATGTTAAAATATTTTATTTCAGCTGTATTTTTTAAAATTATTTAAAAAATTTCTTTTATGTTCCATTTTTTTGGTATTTTTGTTTTTCTTTCTTAATTAGTTTTCTTTTTTAACTTTCATCTTAGGACAAAAATGAGTACATTCCCAAATTTCAGAATGAATAATTCTATGCCTGGGACTGAGAGGGTTAATAGCTACTGTCTACTTGTAGGAACCGGGCCAATGCTAATTACAATCAGCTTTAATTTAATATGATTAGTTAGTCAAAGAATACAGTGTTCGTCTAGAAGTAAACAATGAAATTAGGATGGATTGTGTCTACATGTTTGCCGTGTAGTATCAGCAATATTGGTCAGTCGTTAGCAGTATTAGATAGATAGTTTAGTTATATTAACGTCCCTTTTTGAAGCATTACAAGGGATATTTTGGGAGGGTCCTCGTGATTTTGAAACGCAGTCAGATGACGGGGGCGGGCCTGGGCTGGCACCCCCTCCCCAAGTTTCGGCACCAGCGGGAGGACGTTTGGTCCCTACGCATGATTTGGCGTGCAGCAGGCCCAATACACGGCGGATCTTCAGAGGAATCGGGTTTGGAGCCTGGATCTCTTGGGCTCCGAGGTCGACACCTTATCACTAGGCCACCGCGGCCTCATATTGAATAGATAATTAACGCAATTTTTAAATCATGTTATTTGTTAGTAAATGACAATGATGTTATTTCGGTAGGAAAAATTTTGATTTTGCTTAAGCTACATTAGACTGTGTTTTGTAAAAGTATCAATTTTCATTAAATAATAAGACTTTTTCAATTCCTTTAAAACTAGCCGACAAAGACAGCAATGTCTCATATTACCCGCTTCAATGTATACCATAAACTATCAAATACTAATTAGAAAAATTCCTGTTAACATTTTGCTGAATAGAAAACTGCTATTCACACAAAAAGCAACGTGGAGCAAAAAGAGAATATACATTTCTTTAAAAAAATCAATTAAATCGTTGTCTTCGGCAATAAATTATTAAGCAGAGAACATGACAAATAACATTTCCATTTTCTGAAGTAGAGATATTCCCAAGATTTGAATGTGGGAAAAATAATTATTACATGCTTGGTTTGGGAAAGATAAATAGTAAATTAGCAGTTATCAGGTGAAGAAAAAAAAATTAAACAATTTTAAATACGCAGAAATAAATACATCAGACATTTCTTCTTGTGGATTAAACACTATTTAATAAATATTAACAATTTAATCATTTAAGTTTTTTGTGCTTATCTTTTGCTTGTGCCACTAAAGCATTATACCCTAGTTAAAACTCTTATAAAAATACATTTATTACGCTGAAAAATAATGATCCAAAAACAGTTCTATCATTCCTCGGAAGTTCCACATAAAACTAAATTTCAAATAAGGACTTTTTTCACAGTTCAATCATATCTTCGGTTACATAAGCACAAGAATATCGCACTTTGGATGGTATTCATGTTTCAATTCCGAGGTTATAACAATGTAAAAAAAAATCAGTCTCATAGTTTGTTTGATACATAAGAAAGTGTCTCTTATCTTATAAGAAGACTTCAGAAAGAATATTTTTTCTTCTAGGACTGGCCACCAATACCAGATCCCAAAAACTTGCCGTCTGAATTGGATGTTCGCCTGGGAACCCTTCCGAAAGGTTACACTGTCACAGCTGCAAATTCCGGCGGCAGATCTAAAGTCAAGCGATACGTACCACTACCAGAACACGTAGATCCAAATCTAGGAATGTGCGGCCATATCTGTAATGTCTATAAAAAAACAAAGCAAGTTACATTTTTTTTTATCCTGCGGTCTTTAAGCAGCTGTATTCCGCAACAATAAAATCTTTCCTTTTGATTTCAATAGTATGGTTTAATCTCTTTTCTCATTGTTTATTGTTGTCATTTTCAGAAAAATTCTAGGACTCCGTAAAGTAGAACACTTGCCATCCTTTGCCAGAGACATGCTGACCGTCACGACTTTGCAGGACGATTCTTTGCCTGTTGTCCTTGTGATGGGAGGCTTGCAACCGAAAGAACCGGTCAACCTATCTTATGGTAAATCAAAAGTTTCATGTTTTTGAAGTTTGATGAGCATACCACATGATGATTCACGGATTGCTTTATTCCATGCAGGTAAGCTGATCATGAGATACAGTCCCCTAAAAGACAGATGGGAGTACTTCGGCGTTTTACCAGAACCAAGAAATTATCATGCTGCTGTATATTACCGAGAACACATCTACGTTACAGGTACGCTTGTATGAGATTTTTATGAATAATTTCAGAAGCCAAATGCTCCAACCTAGAATTTATTATCCTGAAATGCGATATGATATAAGAATGGAATCATTTGAAATTTCTAGCATCTCAAAAGTTAGATGGATTTTAGATTATTGACTTTGGTGCTAAAAATTATGCAATATTTTAGGTGGATGCGATCCAGACAAACGAAACTGTGGGGAGATGGTAGCAACAAATACCACTTATTGCTTGAATATTCATTCCAGTGAATGGGTACAAAAGTCCGAAATGCAATGCACCAGATCACATCATGGACTTGTGGCCTTTCAGGGAAAACTGTATGCCATCGGGGGTAGAGATAACAATGGCAGGTGCGTTGTTAAATTGCAAATTATTTTTTTTCTGTTTTTCTTTCACTTTTTCCTCTGAGCATTTAATGATCTACAGTAGAGTCCCGCTAATCCGGACCTGATGAGACCAGGCCCTGTAAACCGAAAGTCCGGACTAAAAGGAATTTGAATGCACGTAATAAAAGTTTCAAGTGGATAAAATTATAAAAATCGATGTTTTTTCATAAATATATACAACTTTAATATTTTAGAATATTATTTTTAATTTTTGCACTGACGCACTATTTCGAACTAACCTCTCACGAAAATTAGTATATTCTGCTTTAAAAAAAAAAAAGAAAGAAAGAAAATCCCTTCCGGAGAACCGTGGTCCGGTTTAGCTGGACTCTATTGTATAACAAAGTCATTATTAATTAATTCTTGAATCTATTTTTTAAAAAGTGTTGCTGATCATACACTCCGTTTTCCTCCCTTACCTTCGCGGTGCAGTCTTCCTATTCAAAGATTTGCCAACTGTAAAGATTTTTTTCTTACATCAAATTTTTTTTAAATATACACTTCATGTTGAAATGGATTATTTTTGGCTTTTAATTGTTTTTTTTTTCATTGTTATGGTGTATCCTATGTCTACTTTCCGTTTATTGCTAAGTTCGCTGCTGGACGCATAAAAACCAATCCCACTATAGGCGCCTATGGGAATGTCATTTACCACGCCAAGTTCATCATTGTGCCTGCTAGGGTTTCCGTGTTTACTTTGATTACTTTTTCTTCATCGTATTTTGAAAACCTTCCATCTTTATTTACAATTAACAACTAATAACAAATTATTTTCAACTTTAAGGCACTCAAGGAGGAATTCATTCTACTTTAAGTCACACACATACACACAAAAAAAACTACAAAGTAGAAATGTTTGCATCTTTATAACAGATTGCATCTCTCGGTCGTCGTCGAAATAGAAAAACTTTACAAAGCATTTCTTGCCAAAAAAGCGAAATATCGCCAAATATTGGCATCGAAAACACTCCCCATAGGCGTCTATAGTGGGATTGGTTTTTATGCCTGCGGGCGACTGGTTCTCACTTCTCACTGTATAAAGATTAAAAGTAAAATTTCTTTTGAGTTTTTCCTAAGTTGGCTAACTTGGTTTATAAGATAACCGGCATTAGCATTAATAAAACAATGTTTATTACAGCGGCCATATATTTACCTTTTTTTTAAAATCAAAAATCGGAAACAATTCCATATTTCAGAATATGGCGTGATATCATCTCTAGAGGAATATGGCACTTCTGAAAATATTTTTGGAAAGTACTAAAACACGTATTTAAAGTTATTTAATACAAAAGAACCCTATTCCACTGCAAGTTTTTTTTATCACTCGAGATTTGTCTTCTAAAGTAATTATTACTTTGACTTAATTACAAATTTAAGTAACAAATTCTGTAATTTGATTTACGAGGCAGACACGCATGGAAAGATATTAAAAGTGGCATCTTATTTTTGGTTTTTTACAAAATGTGTTCTTCCTTATTTGGTTTCACTAATGGGGGGAGGGGAGTCTTTTATTTTGTGTCTTCCTCTTATCTATTACTTCATAGATTAAGAATTCAACATTAGCTTAATAAAAATTAATAACTCTGATTAAGTTAATGCAGGGCCGTACCGAGGGGGTGGCCCCCGCCAAGAGCGCAGACAGAAGGAGGCGCAAAAATTACCGTGAAAAAACAAGATTCTAAACTGGAATGATCTGCTCTGTAAATAATGTTACGAAGTTGTAAAATTGTTTCTTGAGATGCTAATCTTGGCGACAAAGTTGGCGACTTTGGCGGCAAGAGGAATCTTTTAGAAAAATCCTGAACTGTGGTCCTATATCTACTAGGAGACAGTAATATCTAGAACCTTCTATAGATTACGTCACTTCTTGTTGAAAAGGCATAAAAGCAAGCTCTCAAACCAAGGGGTCTATTCAGGTACACAAGGATGGGTTGGGAGGCATCACTTTTACCGCACGTTAACAACGGGAAAAGTGACGTCTCCCAACCCAACCGGGGGGTACCAGAATAGACCGGCAAGAGTAGTCGGTTGGACTTCGGTTATCCTTGAAGCTGGTGAGCTACTAAGACATTGGGCGCTATTGAGAGTGATGTGACTGAGATTTAGTAGTGATCTCTGTTGTTAATTTATACAAGTGCTGTTTACTCTTGTTACCTGTGCTACGTTAGTGTTTCTGCTGAAACTTTCGTGGAATAAATCTTCATTTATTTTTTTACTACCCTGCTTGTTGGACTGCATTCACGTACAACCACCAGACGATATTTGTAACAATCTATATGTATAAAACGCTGAGGTACGTGGCACAGAAAAGAGATTAATTTTTCTTTTGCCGATGGCAACGATAGGTTTGTTTACAAAACAAAATCGGTAGCTTCCGCCATGTTAGGCATAACTTTAAAGTCATAACCTGTTACTGTATTCGTTCTAGTGCAAAGTAACTTTTTTCTCGGAAAAAAAATGAGTTTAAGAGGAAGAATTTACAATATTTCTTAGAATATAATGGAACTTTGGATGAAATTATCCAAGAGGGAATAGTTAGAAATGAAGCATATGGGCTTAGGCTAGTTAGAGAAGTTTAGATCACCGTGAAAATAGTTTGAGTCAGTGAAGATCAAATCGTTTCAGTTCACAAATTCATCATGGAACTTACTATTGTGAACATTGGACATTGGCTACTTTTCTGTTATGCGCGCAACACTTGGCGCCTTTTTTTTGTCTTGGCGAATTTTATTGGAGAGCTGAATCGCCAGTTTTGGCTCTAGAAGCGTCAGGGAAATCATGGTATGGGTATAATCGATCGCGCATGCTCGGCGCGGGATCAGCTAGTAACAAGTAATATAATTTTTTTTAAAAATCAATACCTACTTAGGTGATTCGAGATATAATGAAAAATGTACTGCGCATGCGCAAAGATATGGCTAAAATATGGGGTGCTTCGATGATCCCATGGGCCATCCATATACCCAAGAACCAAGTCTGTAATGTTAATAGTTTTCGCGTTATAATGAAAAACGTATTGCGCATGCGTCGTGCAAAATATGAAATGACAGACAAGAAAGCGAATTAATATTGCATTGTCATCTAGTTGTGAACTATGTTTAAAGTTTCAAGTCTCCAGCTCATCGGGAAGTTAGTTTAAAATCGATTGCAAAATTTGAACAAGATATAGGGAGAGTGTGAACTAATAGTAGGAATTGAAAAATGAATTCAAGAATAAGTCTTCTGCGGCTGATTAAAAATAACAAACAAATTAAAAATCTTTGATAAAATATGTACAATAATAACATGTTCAATAATAACTTGTTTACTGCAGTGATGTACTGATATGTTGCGCACAGTATTTTTCATCATTATCATTCATTAAAGTTTTATTTTATAAGAAAACATAATTTTTACTAAACCCAGTTAAAAAAGATATATAAATTTTGCTAAATCTGTGCAGAAGAATAAATTTCTGGAAGGTGGGTTTTTTTTTGGGGGGGGGGCATAGAGGGGATGAAAATGTGGCTCGTCAGCGCAACTTTGGCAGTTCTGGAAAGGGCGCGGGGTCACCTCGGTAAGGTCCTGAGTTAATGCAAACAAATTAAGTTAATGTAGAAGATTTCATTTTCTTTATAGTCTGTTCAAATGGGCATGAGATGATTTATCTAATCTTTATCATTTCACAGATTAGTGGCATCTGTCGAAGTTTATGACATCGAAAATGATAAATGGACTTTAAAAAGAGCCATGTCGCACCCTCGCATGGGCATGGCATGCGTGGCGTATCAGGAAAGCATTTGGTGCGTAGGAGGCATTGGACTGTCCGACAGCTCTGATCCAACTTCTGTTTCGTATCCAGTTTTGTCAAGCGTCATCTCATACGACGTCGGAAAAGACTCGTAACTCTCTTTCAGTATTCTTTTTCAGATTCTACTGTTTAGCACTAAGCCGATGTGTGTCGTTGAGCAGTAAAATATAACAATAGTAACCCACGTGCCCCCTTTGTTGCTCCACAGGGGGAACCTAAACGTACCGACGCTTAATATAGAGGGGAAAGTGGGATGAAACCGGGTAGCTAAGATTCGAAGGCCTACTGGTACTAAAATATTCGACAGAGAGCTTGTCAAATATTATTAAAATATTCATTGTTTATCGGAGTACAATACAGTAGTCTCCCTACAACGAAGTCTCCCTGCAACGAAGTCTCCCTACAGCGAATTTCTCCTTATAACGAAATTTTTAATCGGAATGTTAAATAACATTCAAAATATTCTCCATATAACGAAGTGGTTGTCTCCCTATAACGAATTTTTTCAGAGGTTTATCTTTTCGATTTTTGTCATTTTTGAAGAAAGTTGCTATTTCTGCGCAAACAAATCGCTCGCATGTGCCTGTTTCTGGAACCACTCGCATTGTTCATTCCAGCGATAACACATAACAATAGAATACTATATGAAGGGTAATGCAGTTGTGGGGATCTGACTTTCTACAGAGGGATCAATATTTCTACGGGTCAAGATTCCAAGAATCGGGGTGGAAACAGCAAATGGATGTGACAATACGCATTTTATGTTTATCCGTACTAGTACATATCATTCTCTAAATTGGTGAATTGTCTTCACTTTTGAGCATTTTATTTATACAATAAAAATTAGTATAATTTTAACAAATTTATAATAAAAATTACTTCATTTTTATTGAAAGTCCTAATTAATATTTTCGAACTTATAGCGCATACTAAAAGGTTTGTAACATTTACTTAAATAACTGCAAAAATCCCTAATCTCCGTGTAACGAAATTTTCTCTATAGCGAATTTTTCAACTGGAACCAGGCGATTTCGTTATAGGGAGATTCCACTGTATATCTTTCCAGAAAAGTCACAGTTACATTACTTTTTTTATCAATGATTTTTATATAAAAAAAAGTCAAACTGTCCGGTTTTATTCCACTAGTGGTGTAAAACCGGGTACACGTGTTAATGTTATGGGAAATTAGGAAAACTCGATTTTCAGTGGAAAAGCTGCGATCGTTTTTATTTTATGACAATTTAAGAATAATAATTACAAAAATTCACATGTAAAGCAGTTGTCTTCCTCCTCCGCGCCACTGCAGCTTTCGTGGGCGCAGCTAACACAGTTTTTACATTGGATTAACACTTCTTCTTTATTTAAATTTAAAAAATTCATTATTAAAATATGTTTTTATCGTCCTCATCGGAGGAATCATCAATACTAACTGTCCCGGTCTTACGCCACTTGGAGTGCCCGGTTTTACCCCGAGTGCAGAGGTTATAGGAAACTAAATAGAACCGCGCAATTATTGGATTAAATCCTTATTGTTTGATACGGTATAAATTCTTAGTAAACGTGTAATAAGCTGGACTAAAAATGGTTTTTAAAAGTGTAATGATTTTTAAATAAGGATAGATTAAAATCAAACGAACATTAGAGAGTGGACGTCTTAAAACAAATAAACCTTCACAGAAACAGTGAATTCAACAGCTGCAACACGACACTATGATTGTTCCCTTTTCTTGACTAGTAGAGTGTAATTCAGTATTTGTCCGCTAGAAAGAAGAATTAATATTGCCAGAATCAAGGGTACCCGGTTTTACACCACTCTCCCCCCCCCCCGACCGATTCGTACCGTAACCGGTCAAATGTCCGGTTTTAACCGCTTAACTTAACAGCCCGAGAATACTCGTACATCGAATTATCGCATTTTTGGTCTTAAAACTAAAATTTAATCATTAATTATCTTTATAATTTTACACAAAAATTACCTAGAATCCATAAACATCTCAAGTATTATTTGCCTTCTGAGATGAATAAAAACGACAACCACTTTCCAAAACAGAAGGGAGCATCTTATTAGATAGCAAAGAAAATTATTAAGTTAAGTGGGTAATATAAAAAAACTTTATTTTTTCTGATTAAATGTTGAAAATATCGATTTAAGTAAGGAAATATTCAACAAATAAATTGAAGTCAAAATAAATTAACAACAAAAAATAATTTCGTGGTATTTCTACAAAGTTATCGTCTTCACAGACAGACAAAACTCGTTACGTGTGTTTTGGCCGACGTTGGCGAAGACAAGACAGGTTTGTACAGCGAAATTTTGAAAAAAAATTGTTAAATTGAAATTTTGTTTTAAGTGTTGAACTTACTGCGCAACAGTCTGTGCAGAAATGTGTTGATACGATATATGAAACGCGCACGCGCAATCCGATAACCTTATAAGGCAATAAATTTTGCTCACGGTCAAATAACCCGTCGTGGTAAATAACGGTGTTTATCAGAATTAACAAAAATAATAATAATAATAATAAATAATGAAAAATTAATTTTATATATTTAATAGAAAAAGTCATGAAATCAAGCTTGAAAAAGCGATAACATTTTATGCGAATTTTCTAATCGAAAGTTTACAACCGGTTATTTGTCGGTCACGGTACGTTTAGCGTTAAAGTACGAGTTCTTTAAGATTTATTTATTTATTCAAAGAAAGCACACTACAGAGATGACTCCATTTACAGAGTGCATGATAAAAGCATACAAAATCACAAGTCACAAAGTGAATTTAAAAAAGCACACACAAAAAAAGTAACTGCAGAGAATACAACAGTTCCAAGCTCAAAACCTCATCAATTATAAAAATGTAAACACACAAATGTTTTAAAATGAAAACATGCAATTACAAAAGCACCAAAAACGCACCGACGCCCCAAAAGTCCATGCCGCACACACACCGTCAAAATAGAATTAAAAGAAAGATTATTAGAAAGAATTATTAGAAAAAAAATCACACAATATTTCTTTAAAAAAATGTAGAACACCAAATAAAAAAAAAACATTAAAAAAGCAAGGGTCAAAAATTCAAACATTTATTCCGGAAATACATCTTGTGAGAGTATAGGATAGAAGCAGTGATTGTAGAAGTGGACGACAATAAGTTTACACAACCACAAATAGGTCACTCCCAACCAGCCTAACCCTGCGGGGAAGACATGAATGACCTGGCCTCCGCGACAATTAATCTGGAACTGCGGCCTCTGCATTATAGCCCCATCACGAGTGGCTCATGCGACGACAGAGGTACGACCTGTCATCGGTAAGAGGTAACCCTCACCCTCACCATTACTTTATACACCTGGAAGCGAGACTCCGCTGACTTATATGGCGGCTTCTCATTCCCATATTTGAGGTGCCTCCGTGAGTAGAAATGTCATTAAGTCTCATCTCGCTTAGCTTTTCAAAGTCAAAAGATTTTCACTGCGATATCGATTTCCATCGCAATTGCCAGGTAGCATTTGTTGTTAAGCGGTTACCTTTTATATGATGGTGAAAGCTGAAACGTAAATTTATCGGTGCTAAGATTCAAACTTATTACAAAATGTTTTGTTCATTGCAGACAATTCAAGGACCATAAAAATAATTTCAAAAAGCTCTTTCCGAAGGTTTGAGGTATATTAAATATTAAAAATAAAGAGATTAAACGTTTTATTGAACAATCCGACTTCTAATTAGTTGAATTTTGCTCGACATTGTTTTAAATTATTCGCGATTCAGACTGGAACAAAAACTTCTCTCTTTATTAAATGAAAAAAAAAAAAAAAATAAAAAAAAATAAAAGTTTCTATTCGTAACTACCCCTTCTTTATTTTGTCAAAAAAGAGCGTTTAAATATATTTTTGCGAACAGATTAAATTAAATGCTTCACCACAATTTTATGTGCTCTTCTCATCAAACTGCCTCCAATATCATGCACCAAACTACTAAATGTTAAGGCCAGGGCGTAAGGGGAACCGTAAGGGGCCGTCCACAAATGATGTCACGCTTGGAGGGGGAGGGGGTTCGTGAAATTGTGACAAGGGGAGGGAGGGGATAACAAGAAGTGCGACATCATATATTTTGGTTAAAATAAAAACATTTAAAATCAGCAGATTAAATTTTGAAGTTACCAGAATTTGGGGGTATTTTTTTAATCGGGGCTAAAACAACTTTCATGTGATTTATTTTCTCACTTATATTCCTCTCTTTTTGAAAAATGCATTCAGGGTAGGTTTTGAGAATATGGTAGCAGCGGAAATTCTTCACCATTAGAAGCAAACCTCCCCCTGTCACACCCCTAGAAATGTCCAACAAAAAATACGTTGCCCCACCTGGGTGAGTGGTAGAACTGGTAGTGGTACAAACAGGTTGATCTTATTGAGGCTTTTTTTTTTTTTAAAAAAATTCAATCTGTTTAAAAGTATTTTGTGTTCATAAAGTAAAGATAAGATTTAAAACAAAATATATCATATTCCAAAATACTACTTTTTTCAATTGCTCTTTTATATTAATATTTTATTACTATTGTATATTAATTATGGTTTTGTTGTAAACCTTAATCTTATTTCATACAAAATAAGTACAAATCTAATCATTATTATTGTTATGCTCACAAATGACCAAATGTCATTAAAACACATAGTTAAAGTTCAAAAATAAAATTTGATATATGATCTATAACGTAGTGCTTTTTTTCTATGTTTCAAGTATATGTTTATGTAATATAGTGTGACATGTGACAAGGGGGGAAAGGGGGTATGGTAAAGTGTGACACTTTGTGACAAATGAGGGGAGGGGATCAAAAATATTGAAAAAAAGTGTGACATCATTTATGGACAGCCCCTAACTAGGAATCTGAGTGCCTATGGATCAACGAAAATATCTAGTTAATAAAATAATTGGGAAGGGCATAAAATTATAAACATATTTATTATGCAACATATTATAACATATACAATTATATAATCCATCTAAAATTATAACTATAAAATTTTTTGGGTCAAAATTAAAATAAAATCAGTATAGTAAATTTTAGGGCAACCTTGGATCAACGGTGCCCCGGGACTAGAGCCCAATTATACCATTGGATAAGACTATCCCGGTGAGTCCTTCATTTACCGAATTAATTTACCAGCAACTTTTCAATTTTATTTTGGCATCATTAGATACGCTTTAATGCATAATAACACCAGGAAAGATGAAAAAACTTTTTAATTCAATAAAATAACTTGATTAATAATTACAAAATTTAATTTTTGTCTTCATCTGCCATCTACTGGCAGCTGTCGGAACTCCATTCCTCGTGTTCATGTGAATACTGTCAGGAAAACCGGTCCAATTACAAAGATATAAGCGCGATTCAAGTACAGTCGGACCTCAATTTAACGAAGTCGCTGAATCCCGAAAAAAAGTTCGTTATATAGAAAATTCGTTAAATAGAGATTCACCTTTTAAAATACTTTAAACTACACAAAACAGATTTTATATTCATAAACACTAAATATTATTTAAAAAAAGTAATTAATCACACCTTTATTTTGTAAATTAATATCTATTTGTTTTATATATTTTACCCATAAAAAAAATCTGTAAGGAAAACAAAAATAAAACAAAACATTGTCCGGGAATACACTGTATTTTCAATTTAAAAAATAATTTTATATTAAAATTAGTGAGTTTTAGCATTTCATCATACGAAGGTTTGTTGATTTCTGCATCATGATCATTTCCATTTTCATCATCTTCGTCTTGATCGCAATTCATTGCTCTATTGTTTTTATTTTTCACACTGACCACTTCAAAACTGCCTCATCCACATCTTCATAGACACATGCTTTTAAACGTTTTGAAGAAGAATTTGATGAATCATAATTTTGTATCTTATCACGATTTTTTTATTATGGTTGATAAGCTGTTTGGAAGAATACCAAATTTTAAAGCAATATACTTTTTTTCACGCCTTTATCCACCTCGTGAAGAATTAAATTTTTTTTCTTTGATGCTCAAGCACTTTCGCTTTGACATTCTCCAGCTTCAAGGTCATTCATCACCATAAAATGTGTTAAAAGAAAGAATAAGTTTGAAATGTTTAGAAATATTTTGAGAAATAAGAGAAAAAAAAAATTGGATCACAAGAAAAAGTTCGTTAAATAGAGAATGCACTTCGCTATTTAGAGGTTATTTTACGAAGAAATTCGGAAACTGTTCTTTGTTCCAATAAAATTTCGCAAAATGTTCTTTGTTCCAAGAAAAAGTTCGCAAAATGTTCTTTGTTCCAAGAAAAAGTTCGCAAAATAAAGATTCGTTAAATAGAGGTCC
>BGPR01011321.1:19639-49120 GCA_013235015.1 Araneus ventricosus
AGAGTAGCGAGGATAAGTGGTGCCTGGGTCATAATAAGATTTTTTTGCCCCCCCCCCCACTTCAATCAACACTAGTGGTTTGGCTTGTGTAAATGGCTCCCGGAGCATGGCGTTTTTTCACTCCCAGATCGTATTTGGGTTTAAAAAAATGACATAAACCCACTCATGACTTGTCACATGGTCAGGAATGTATCTAGGCTGAGTGACACTCGGAGAATATTTTTTCCCCCAGACGTCATCAACGGCCTAGCAAGCGTAAATGGCGCCCGGATAATGGTATTATTTTGATACTTCCTCATCATATTTTGATTTAAAGTGACATAAACAAGTAATGTTTCGACTCCACGACGCCCCCTAAGACTGGCGCCCGGGGCATTCCCCCTGCACGCCACTGTGCTGCACGACAAACAGGTGTAATTTGTTATAACCACGCAATATAAATGATATTCTTATGTAAAAATATATACGAGAAGTCAAATAGATAATCGACAACAGTTAATAGAAATTGGCTCTTGACCAAAATGCGAAGATGACGTCTATGAAGGTGTCGTGAACTTAATCGTGGATTCAAATCCTTTAATTCACACTCACAACATAGACTATATACAAACAAAAGCGTAATTATTTACTGGAAACGGAATATTTAGGTTCAAAAGCATAGCAAAAAAAAATTGTGCGTAGTTTATATTCCATTTTAAACATTAAACTAAACAGAAAACTAGTTGTCAAACGATAAAGCATGATGAAATAAAATAAAACAGGAAGTGCATAATATAACGGCAGTGGCAACAGAAGGCATCCGTATTCATTTCGATTATGCAATTTTGAGCAAGTCGTACAAATCTAAGAACCTTTAATTATTTATTGTACACCAGTAAACTAATGTAAAACTTTCGTACATCCAACCCATCCCCTCCAATTGATGTTGTTTTCTGTCGGGTTGTTGAAATTGCCAAGTTTGTGCACAAAATAGCAAAGGCAGTTTATTCACGCAAATGTAATAACAATTTACGAAATTTCTTTGCATACAATATTTGATGTCAGAGTACCAACATCTTGAATTTTTGGTTTGTCGTTGTTTTCAATAACTGATACGAAAATATTGCTACATTTAGTGATCCTTGTAAAGATCGCATAAGTTACTTAAATAACATAGATTAGCTTTGTAAAATAGAAAACAAAAGTGTGAGGGAGCTGCGCATCCATGATGTCTATGGTATTTATAAAATTGACAGCGGGGAATTTTTCATGGGAAAAAGTAGATATTATTATAAATACTCATTTTTAAAATTCCATAAATGGACAACACCGACTGCCTCGTTCAACTCACGCAGGCGAAAGCTCTCGTCGACCAGAAAAGGCGCGACTCAATAGCTTCGAGAAATCTAGCCTTGGCGATGCGCGCTCGATCCTTAACCGGTTAAAGCTCGAGTTAATTTAAGGAGTAGATTTCAATAAATTTCTATTAAATTATGTTTAGAATACCAAGGTTAAGTTAATTGTGAAGTAAAATTTTTTTTAAAAAAATTTCTAAAAAAAAAAATTTTTTTTTAGAAAAAATATTTAAAAAAATTGGTAGAAGATCATTTATAAAAACGTTTTTTGCATAAATAGCAAAGCTTTTTAATATAGAGTAAAATAACCAAAAATAAAAATTATCTTCTAATTCCTCAAAAATAAATCAAAGGAAAAATCAAAAGGTTTCAAAATGACGATATTTTCACTTCAAAATCTGGCTCACTGGTGGCTTATGCCTGTTGAAAACTGCTAACTGGAATACCCATTGACTTCAGAGACAAAGCGAAAAAGAAGGAATGGAATGCGTTCGGAACAGCCACGGAATTGAAAATGTAACTCTCTTGAAATGAAGACGCCGGACGTTAATGGGTTAAAATGGACAATCACGAGGGGGAGTTAGGGATGGCAGCTATTGCGAAAATAACCGGTTTTCGGTTATTCAGGTTTTTTTCATCTCCGGTTGGACCTGGCCGTTAAAACCGCTCAAAATAACCGGTTTTTGAAATAACCGGTTTTCGTTTTTTTTTATATAATAAAACAAACGCCGTTCGTAGACAAAAATTTTTATTAATATTATTTTTACAGGAAATCAATCCATTGGCCAATATTTATCTATTCATAAAGACTTTCAGTAATCCGCCAACCAACAGACGCCTCGAGGAGGCGGTTGTCGTTGATTGGCCTAAGATGATGAAATTCAAAGCTTTGTAACTTGGTAAATTTTAAATCAAATCTAAAACCGAGCCTATCTTCCGATCCGGTTTTTTTTTATCCGGTTATTGGATTCTAAAAAAATAACCGGGACAAAAAAAATAACCGAAAAAACCCGCTTAACCGAAACAAAAAAAAACGGTTTTCGGTTAAAACAGATAGGATTTTTCCATCCCTAGGGGAGCGTTCCATTCATTATTTGGAGCAAGGAGCCAGTCCACTTTCCAATTTTCATGCCATTCAATTAGGTGGGTTATTCGCGGGTCGGACCGCGCCAACCGCAAACGCATCACCTACGGCACTCCGATCCTGTGGGGCTACTGGACCTGCTCCTCTCCCCGCTTTCAAAACGAGCCCTCCGCCCCACACTGACTCCCACCCACACTCTCCTCCCCCACGGGTGGTTTTCTCTTTTCTGAGAGAGGCTCGCTCCCCTTCTCGAGGATCGTATTTCAGTTTTATGACAGAATGCGCCAAATGGAAAACGAACGACGTTGGATTTGCAAACTTTCCGATCACAATAGTCCAATTTTCATCGGATATTCGCATTGTGTGACGACGAGTTTTTTTATTTTAACTTATACAGTAGAGTCTCCTTACAGCGAATTTCTCCTTATAAGGAAATTTTTAATCGGAATGTTAAATAACATTCAAAATATTCTCCATATAACGAAGTGGTTGTCCCCCTATAACGAATTTTTTCAGACCTGTATCTTTTCGATTTTCGTCATTTTTGAAGAAAGTTGCTAATTTCTGTGCAAACAAATCGCTCACAAGTGCCTGTTTCTGGAACCACTCGCATTGTTCATTCCAGCGATAACACATAACAATAGAATGCTATGTGAAGGGTAATGCAGTTGTGGGGATCTGACTTTCTACAGAGGGATCAATATTTCTACGGGTCAAGATTCCAAGAATCGGGGTGGAAACAGCAAATGGATGTGACAATTCGCATTTTATGTTTATCCGTACTAGTACATATCATTCTCTAAATTGGTGAATTGTCTTCACTTTTGAGCATTTTATTTATACAATACAAATTAGTATAATTTTAACAAATTTATAATAAAAATTACTTCATTTTTATTGAAAGTCATAATTAAATATTTTTGAACTTATCGCGCATACTAAAAGGTTTGTAACATTTACTTAAATAACTGCAAAAATCTCTAATCTCCGTATAACGAAATTTTCTCTATAGCGAATTTTTCGACTGGAACCAAGCGATTTCGTTATAGGGAGATTCCACTGTATTTCCACTGATACCTTATTCATCACTGTAGTCTTTGTATTAGTTGACAACAGAAATAATATACAAGATTGCTAATTATTATACATTTACTTGTTTGCAGAGAGTTGTGTGTATGTGTTCGGAGGCGTGAGTAGTCAAGGATGGAGTGCAGTAGCTAAAAATGAAATGGTTGTCCTCAACGACATCAGTCTTCATGGTTGCAGTTCTCTTCCGTTACCTCTGACAGGATTAGCCGCTGTGTGCGTCCCGCCTGTTTCACCATCCCTCCGCGCAGAAAGTATAGCTATGCTCTTGCATGCTCAGTTGACTTTTCATTAACTGTTTAAACTTCAGGTAGATCTGTCAAGGAATTGTGAATTACATTTAATTTGCTGGACTGATAAATTAAAACATTTCGTTACATTTTCGCAGGCATATTTGAGTGAGTTCTTCATTATGAGGTTTAATAGTAAAAATATAGAGAATAGAGGATAAAATGTGTGTCCTTTATTTTGATATTTTCTTGTTATAGATTTGTTATGTGTTTGTCCGCCATAGTTGAAATGTGCGTAAACGGAATTTCTGTTTCTTTTAGTTACTATTTTCGAATTATATTTTTTTAAAAAATAAGTAGAGTAATTTTTACTCATTGTGATCGGTTACCACAATTTTATTTATCTTGAAAATACCTGAATTTTAACAATTTCAAATCCATTTCAATTAATAAAATATGCAAAAATGCTGTATTTTCGTAGCTTTCATTGAATAAAAAATAATAAAATGTTTTTTATATTAAAAGAGAAAGACGTATACGTGGGAAACTAATTTTTTTAAAACCTACGTCGGCCCAATCACTTAAACGGTGTATAATGATTTAAAGGTCGACCGGAAAAGGGAAATGGAATTAGGAATAATGCAGACATCCCTAACTGGTACTTTTCATTCTTAGAAATAGTATATGTTTTGTTAGCGGAGGCCCGTTTATTGGTGCAGCAGATATTGCAATTATTTCAAGAAATATATCCTTTTTTCGTAACATTTGTTGACATTCAGTGGCGAATCCAGGATTTGGGCTCAGGTCATAAGCATTTTGTATCGCCCTGACCTCATGGCTTATGTAAGTCAAATCATTTTAACTTTGCTCACCTGACAATAAAAATCACGACGGACACTACAATACTTTCGATAATTTAACAAAAACGCAACGAAATAACTAACCGAAAAATGTTTTCGACTGCTTTCAACGCTACAAATGCGAGTGGAATGACTACAAAAGAGGGGAAATTTTTGAGCCTGTCAAGCCAGAAAGCAATGTTGCCAAGGTGTTTTTTTTTTTTTTTTAAAGGAAATTAAGAAAAAAATTCTGTAGTGGTTTGAAAAAAAAAATCAAGACTTTTGGTTTATCTCTGGGGGAGGCTGCAGCCAAATAGCACCCCCCCCCCTTGGATTCCCAATTGCATACTAAGTGTCGATATTCTGAAGTATTTATAGATGAAACCATTTTTTATCCGAAATTTGAGAGCCAAAACGGATAATTATTCTGCGGAATCTCAACACAACAAAAAGTAGAAATATCTGTATAATTTTCAACACAATTCTGGGAGGGAGATATGGGTAAGCATGGTAAATTGAACAGGCGACGAAATCGAAAGCTTGTAAAATATCTTCAGATACATTTGCGGACCTTGATTGCGGTCATAAAGCAAGAGTGATCGATTCCATAAAAGAATACACAGTTAATCAATCTAATTCGTTATATTATCAGGATTAAGTTTACATTTTGAAGATTCATTATTTACAACTATGTACAATTGAAACAGTTCTAGTCCGTCATATGATAAGGATGGCACTCATTAGCGTCGTATATCGTCTTCTGGTCTTGAAAAACCAAACCAGCGTCGTTCATACCGCCTCGTCGTCTTCTACTGTTCTCGGCAGCTTGATTCTCTGACGTCACTCGCGAAAACCAACGAAACGAATCCAGTAGCTTCCGCTTAGATTCGAAACGAATCAGAACATTACATAATGTCGACATTATTCGTAGTTCTGAATCGGCATCGTGATTCTAAAGGCAATGAATGATAACTCTTGAACCAATCCAATCGTCTCTAAATTTCTACCTTACAAAACCGTAAGACGTACGAGTTTCAAACACGTTGAACCACGCACCCCAGTTGCATGCAATCGAGACTCGGACACACAATCTCGTAACAAAAAAGCCACTAGGTGCCTTACAATGATTTTAGTATCAATCGATATTAAATGAGATCCCGAAATTTTGACTGCCATAATGTCTACATTTGCTGTGTAATTGGCAGTAGAGGATAATTGATATAGGTACGTATGCAGACAAAATTCGCAACAATCAAAAGTTTTTTGGTATATTTATCTCATATGTATTTGATGATTATCCATTCATTTTCTATTGGCGTTTTTAATGGGGAAATGGCACGTCTATAAGTTATTGGTTTATAACTGTCTTTATAAATTAGTGAAGGCTTGGAGAAAGGTCGCTTTTTTCTCCAAGAGATGGTCTATAAAACGCTTTCTTCCAAGTTAGAAAGCATTTTTTTTAAAAACATTTCAACCTTTTGAACTCTTTATCAATTCGTGAAAAAAATCATCTTCTTACACAGCAAAAAATTCTAGGTAAAAGCAGAATACTTATTTTTCCGATTGAATTCTGCTTCTTAAAAGATGAATAACTTCTAAACATATCGCTACCGAGTCAATAGATGAGAGAAAAGTCAATAGGGTAGTTTTGTGTGAATAGTACCTGTGTTTGATCCGTTTTACGAGATAGGATCGGTGATCTGTTTGAATTCATAGATCCATTCTATTCATCTCGATAACTTCGGACTTGCGTGAGTAAATTACCGTTGAAAGGGTGTGGATTTAGTACTTGAATGTGTATTTAGTTCCTTTCCATGGCTTCGTGTTTATAGAGTCATAAGAAGGTTATTAAAAAGGTTATAACTAGTAGCAATTAGTAACAATACGATGAACATTTAAAGAAAATTCGAAGTCACTGGAAAGATTTCAGTAAATATAACATTGGATAAATCAGAGCCCCATAGTGTTTTTTTTTTCCGTTCAAGACCACTCAGACGGAAAAAAAAATAAGAAAATAAAACATTTATTAAGGCTAACTAACATTTTTAAAAAAAATAATTTTTAAAAAATGTTAGTTAGCCTATTCAACATTTTTTAAAGGAAATTCAACTAAAATAGTCACTTTAAAAATTGTTATAAAATTTGTAATTTTTTTTTTTTCTCACAAATGCTGAAGCCTTTTAAAGAAGAAAGTCTAACGGGAATTTTTGCGACTCAGCTGTAGGATAAATAATACAAAAAAAAAAACTGCGAACGATGAAAGTTACGAATTTTTTCGCAATCGAAACGTTTTCTAATGAATTTTTTTAAAAAAATTTCATTGGTCTTTGTGCAACAAAATGCCAAATTTTAATTATAATATCGCTAAGTTCTTTGAAAAAACAAAGAAATTAGTAGTATTGTTTTTCTCAAGTGCCATTTAAAATAATACACATTCTTTAATGAGCAAACCTGGCAACTGCCCGTTGTGCCAAAGCCGGAGTATGAAGAAAAAAATATTTTAATAGACTTGAGAAATAAAGCCATATATTATTAAAATTTTTTGAATATATTACTTTAGTTTCAGTAAAACCACTGCATAATCTTAAATGTAGCTGAAGTTTAAAAATTCTCACTATAAAATTATGAAGTCATATTTGCAGTTAAAAAATGCATATTTCTAAGCAAAAGTTTGTTTGAAATTTAGAATACAGATATTAAAGAATTAAAAAAATAATAATTTGTTTTTTTTTGGGGGGGGGGAGAAGACTTTCCCAGTTCCTCTGGCAGCTTCAGCCCCAGTAGTCACCAACGATTTAGTAAATGTAGATGGCAGATTAATTGTATTAATTTTTCACCCTCTCAACATAGTGATAAGCAGGGATGGCGCCAGTGGGGGATCGAGGAGGCCAGGGCCCCCTTGTCGGGGATGCTGTGCCCCCCCGTCGGGGAAAATTTTTGTACAGGGTATTCAACTAGTTAGTTAATAAATATAGATCTGGTGAAAATTTGAGACTACTTTCAATACACTTGTCCCCTCCCGTTTGGAGGACCACGCCCCCCCCCCCCCGTCGAGCAAACTCTAGCGCCACTGCTGGTGATGAGCACATTTTATCTCCATGGCACCCTCTAACATTGGTGACCAGGGCATCAAATCATCCCTTGCCCCCCCGGTTACTATGCCACTGCATGGATATGTATTATCTTCCATAAGATGAAACAAATATATCACAAACTGAGTGTATTAATTCAAAAATATTAAAAAGATACAGGTTGTAGTGCTTATACTAAAATTTTCCATACGGAGGTTGATTAAATAATGGACAAGTAGTCCTAATATCACATTTTTTATTAAGATAACAACAAGCACGATAACAGTAGGCAAAGTTTTCAACTATGCAACTACATCACACATACTATTCTTCAAAGAAATAGTCAGGAAAAATTAACACCATTTTTCAACACAAATAAAGATGTATAAGGTAAAACAGATCTGACTGTAATTAACAGTAAAAAGTTTGTGCTTCGATACTTTGTTCGAAAACAAATGAACAAACAGTGGAAAAAGTACTGAAAGATGAAATAAGTAAAATACACAAGTTAAATATAAATAATTCAAAATGATAAAGAATAATCAACTTGAAATCAGAAAACATTCAGGAAAAATATTCACACAACCAAAAATAATTACTGAACAAAATCACACATAAAACTGAAGAGTTAAAAATATTAAAACTATCACTGGTCTGAAAAATTCAGATTTAAAATTTGCAATTAACTATGCAAGATAGATCAATATTTTCCCTGCAAATAAATTTTTAAAAAATGATAGCATTACATAATTTCAAACATTTTCCATCAAAAACAATATGCAAAAGACCCATAATTATTTTTTAAATTTCATTTTTAAAGGGGATTTGCAACAATTTTTAAATACATCATAACAGTAGTGCATTGTTTTTATTTAACATAAAGGAATAAAACTGAAATGTAAAATAATAAAAAAAAATTGGAATTGAATTTCATTTGCACTAAAGATAAATTCTTTTTCAGGTAAATTTTAACAAAAAAGAAACAAATTAAGCACAGAAAGATTAACTAATTATTTTTTTAAAAAAATTTTCAGGGTTTTCAAATTTCTGAAACAAGTTCCATGTTGATACATTCAGCAGTTACTCACAAAGATACAGCGATACTTAAATCAGTGCATAATTTTTAACGTAATAATAATAAAAAAAATCTTAGAATTTAATATTAAGGAGTATTAAAAAGATTTTAAATTCATCATAAAGATAGCAAATTATCATTCATAAAAAAGACTTTTTTAATAATTAAATGCTTTTTGAGGTACATTTTCAATGTTAATAAATTTTTAAAATCGTGATTGAACAAATATTTTGCTAAGAAAAAAAAAATGCAACACATTTCCCAATGAAATATAAGCTAGCACAACATAATGATTTTTTTTCTTGTCCAATTATTCCAAATGGAGAACAAGCAATAAAGCTTTTACATAGTAGAACAAGATAACAAAAACAGTATAGATATTTTTTTGATATATTGTATTTTAAAGGAACAAAATACATGTTAACAAGCATAGCATAAAGATGTATTGATCAAAATTGGAAATTCTAATAAAAGAAATTTTTTAAGCAATCCAGTTCAAAAAAAAAAAGTCTCCCTTATAAAAAAGGTTGAAGTAATGACAGCAAAATAATAATAATAATAAATCACAATTACACTTCAAGCAATAAAATTTCAATGAAATTGGGAAGAAAGTTCCTCAAAATAATAAGTCAGAGTAACAATGACAGTGCATTGAATTCAGTGGTTAAAAAAAGAGGAGCGAAATTTGAAATAAATTGAATATTAACAACACAAAGCTCATAAAATGACTTTCGCAAAATAAATGCTCCACATCTTAAATGCAATTTATCAAAAAAATGATAGCCAAATACTGAATGGAACCAAATATATGATTGAAAAAAATTTAAGATAAAAGTTTTTATTTGAATGAGGAAAATCTCAAGCACAAGTTCAGCAGTTAAGAGGCCCACATGAGCTTAAGCTGTGTCCTTTGGGTTTGGTCAGCGATGCAAAAATTAATTTTTAAAAGCTTCAAATCTGGATTCGATACAGAGATAAGATGAAATATTTTATTAAAAAAGTCTTCAAAGCAAATATGAAGTGTGATGGTTCTAATCCTGCCTGGTCAAGAATAACTAGCCAAGTAGATGAGTAAAAGACTCATGATGAAGGGAAAGTGTGGCATCTTCTGTTGGTCAAATTGACCTAGAGCACCCAGGTAGAAATATGACCGAGTTCCAATAGATGAGGGTAGGTTGCCTTCCTGAATGACTTTCAGGGGAAACTGGCCCACATTTGTGCTTTTATTAGAGGAAAAACCGAAATACGAAGGGTCTTGGATCTATGCAATTTTCAAATATTCCTGTGGAAATGAAATATTTAAATTTTATTGTCTCAATTACTAATTTCAAAAACAAGACTGGCTAAGACGAGACCAAAGGATGAGTATGCACTATGGCCAGGTTTCACAATTCAGGCTCATGCAGGACTCTACCGCAGTTTCATTTTTCAACATAAATCGGATTCATTAAGAGCAATACACAATAGTGGTCCCTGGTTGCCTACATAGACAAAGCACCTCACTCGCATGTCAAATGTGGTTGATGAAAAGGCAATACTAAACAAAATGGGTGCACCAATGTTAATAAAATGCATTCAACAGAATACATAACTGTCAGACGCCTTTTAAAAAGTTTCATCTTTGGAAATTCATTGCACTAGAATTAACAGAAAATCTTTAACAAATAAATAAATACAAGACGACGAAGCAATACAGGAAAGACTTTTAAAAGAATGACGAGTTAAAAACATAACACATTCATGAAAGTGTGCAGTATTAAACACCTACATGCTTTAAAAATGTTCACCCACCAAACTATCTTTAAAAACAAACATACCTCGTTCTAAGTAGATATCTGCTCGTAGCCATTCTACACAAGATAAAAATTCATTTCTTTTCAATGTGAGCTTGGATACGGTGTTTAAGTAAATAAAAGAAATTCTTCATGTTTGCAAACACACGCTGTGTTGTTCAAATATACATCACAGAGGCAAGTCTTTTTCATAGCAAATCCAGTTTTCAGAGAAGAATAAATGAAGCTTTGTACAAACCACTTCACACCATTCTTTTTCTCCGAAGTAACAAATAGGTTCTAGCACATTTTAGGATTCAAGACCATCTATTTCTGTAATCACAAGATTCTTCGGGTTTACATTTATTCACACACGCTCAGTCTAAATGCCAAAAATGTCTGCTTAGCTGAAACTGCACAGTAAGCATGCATTAAGAAAAATTATTCGAGTTTCAGTTAGGTAGATCTTGGCAATTTTAATTAATTCTCCAAATTTGACAGTATATACACATAAGTAAAGGGGAGAAAAATGTTGAAAGGAAGTTTCCAAAATGAGTATTTTAATAAAGATAAAACGCATAACTAATTCAAAAGTACTTCCATGTGAAAGTATGCATTAACAAATAATATTTTTTAGGTATTAAAATAAGTTTGCCTCCAAGACATTTCAAAAATTATTACTTTAAAAAAAACAATTTGATTATCTCCACATGAGAAAATGCTTAGCATACATTCATAAATTTCATATGAAAAAGAAATAATAAACAAACATGAACAAAGGAAATAAAAGATTAACAAGAAAACAATAAATGCTTCATCAGTGAGGAAATTGTATACATAAAACAAAAAGAGATTGCAAAATTTGCAGAGCACAGGACTAGATAGGATATTCACCTAATTAAACTTTAAGAAGTATAAATTATTTAAGCAAATTTTCGATCCCTTAAAATATTTCCCACAGGATACTCCAATAAATTTATTCACACTAATCGTCTTTTTTCAGTACTCAACCACAAATTGTTTGACTAGTTTGGAACTTGAGGTATTTTCCAGACTGCACCCCATCCACAATACCATAGCAACAAGTAAAAAAGAAACAAGTGAGGAAGGCAGCTAATGCGAAGCATGCACCAGTGGTTCAATTAGAGAAATACATGCAAATATTCTTTGATTTTTTTTAAAAGAGGAACATTGTTCTTTTTCCCTTTTGATGCTTTGGATGTTGATATGCATTTTCGTACAGAATTTTGTGCAGATTCAATCCTCTTGTTTCTTTCTTCATATCAAACAGTTTTACAGTGATGGATTCTCACACCTACAACATATACAAATATATATAAATCACCATTTTCAATTCAACCACTGGTGAGGGCCCAATGCCTGCAGTGTTGCATGTGATGTTCTCACTTAGAGAAGTGCCAGGTGCGTATATGCAGGCCACAAGTGCTTTCACTGTTGTAGTCCTCCATTATATGCATAATCTGCTTTGTTATGCATTATTAGACGATCATCCACAAAATAGAAACTGTCTGATCGAGTCTCGAAAGGATTTGCAATCATTTCTTCACCTGAAAAATAGAACAGACCCATATTTATGTTTTTAAAGCATAAAAAAAAATATTTAAAATAAATAAATGCATAAAATCAACATTTACAAAACATGCAAGGAATGTGTCAAAAATATAAATCAAAACTCTACTCATAATTTAAATTCAACTCTCTCAGGAGATAAGACCATGCTAATATTGATGCCATAAAAATTAACTGCAACTATAAAATCCTTTTAGCATAACAAAACACAACTACAAAAACTAGATTGCTTTTTATAAAGCCTTTTGTTTATTTGCAATTTATTAGTATCCTAACTTTTTTAGTTAAAACTTGCACGACCTACAAGATTTATCTTTCACAATCTGTCATGGATTATAATAGGAAGGATACTGGAGCATATTATTTCACGCCATTTTCTAAATCTAAATGTAAGCATGACCGTGAAACCTACATCAACCTAAAAACAAAATATCGGCATGGTACAGAATCTCATTGCAGATATCTATTACCTGCAGCTTATTATGCCATTTCCAACATACCAGTTTTGTTTTATTATTGTTAGTGATACACTTGGAATTGTAATAGTAAGCAAATGATGAAATAATATCTAAAGAATTATATTTATAAATGTTTCAAAACAAAAGTAAACTATTTAGATAAAATGATAACAATATTTAGCCATGATTGATTATAATACTAGTACTGAACAAGAATAAAGAGAAAAACTAGAATAACATTTTGAACAATCTTTTATTATTATTATTTCATTAAGATTGTACGTTTAAAATTAACTGCATTTTTTCATACTTTTAAATTTATTGTTAAATTTTATTGCAATTTATATAAAATCATTTAGCAAAAATTGATTTGATATTATATAAATGCAGTTTCTTCAATTTAATGAGATATGTATTAGTTAAATAAATATTAACATAATATATAACCACTTATCAATTCAACTTTTCTTATTTAAAAAGCTGAACTGAAACTGCTTCCACAAACATTTTGAATGAAATCTACCTTCCGATTAAATAACAGATGATAGTATTATAGGCGCAAAATCAAATTAATCTGCATCAAACACCAGTTAAAAGAGAAAATGGTGCTAATAAGAATTTCCAAGAAATGGCATTTTTTTCATATGAAATTTTTTTTTAAGTTCAAAATAAGCCCAAGTTAATTAGTTAGTTATATTAATATCCCATTTTTGAAGTTCAAAGATGGTGGTCCTTCTTGATGGAATCAGGTTTAAAACCTAGAAGCCTCCAGGGCCGAAGCCAAGACAATACATCGAAATCACTACGACCTACAAAATTTTTTCAAAAAGAAAGCAAAAAAACAAATATTTACTAAAACCAAAATTTAATGGCTTAAAAGAATTTCACCTATCTCAGGTTTAGAAATCAAATAATGAAAAGTTACTTTCCAAGATACTTCATATTTTCACAAATCAGTATTTAATGCCATTTTGAAATCTCATTAAAACATTATTTGATATCACTTGAAAGTTATAATTTAAATTTATCTCACGATATTACCCATTTTGTGTTCATTACATCAATAAAAACACTATAGTTATAAGTTGTGAACATATACTTAAGTTGATAAAGTAACTTTCAAAATAAAGCAATACTGAAAGTAAAAATATTTTACACATCTTCAATCAATTTGAAAGAAAGAAGATACTTACAGACTTCAGGATCCAGAACTGGGAATTCGTATATGTGTTCACAACTATTTTTGCTGTTTGGAATGCAAAAACCAAATTCAAAATCAAATGTCTTTAGGAGTTTCTCTCGAAAATAATGACGCTCTATCATCCTGAACTTGTTAACAGGTTTCTCACCCACAGTAAATTCGACACTGAAAATAAATCATTTATTTATAGAGTTGTAATGTAAAGTAAATATATTTAAAAACAGTTTTTTAAAAACACACATTGCCTGATGAACTAAAGAGCATTTTTTAAAAATTTTAATTATTTTCTACTTTTCAATCTCGAAATCTATTGTTTCTCAAACTCGCTTCCAGGTGGTGCCCCTGGATCAAAATTTAATTTAATTAAAGAAATTAAACTTAATCTAAAAATTAAGTTCTGAAAATAGTAAAACCGTTTATTGTCACCGAGAATACACAAAACGGTACAAAATTTCAACATCTGGCGCATCAGGAAGCGAGTGAAAAATCAATAATGAAATTCCATCTTTACAAATCAACAACATCCCTCGTTACAATCAATGAAACAACTCGAGTTAAATAAAAGAGTTTAAAAAGACAAGCATATGAGAAGAATTCCTTACGTTGCTCCTACTGTCTTAAGCTTCAGGAACTGTGGTGTAAATTGATAACGAACAAATCGCCCAGCGTTGGGATCTGCTTCCTCTTGTTCTTGGTCTCTATAATCTAGATCATCATCCTCTGTAAGTAAATTAACCCCAAAAAATATAAGAACCTCTATAAATTAAAACAAAAATTAACAAGAATTGAAACAAAAATATTATGCATTAAATCTACATTCTACTTTTACCAATTAAGCAAGTCATACAAACACCTCTAGTATTGTAATTTAGAAAGACATGGTCATAGTTTCGGTTATAGAAAATACGAGGTTTCAGACATATGCTTGCTATGATGCTGCTTTGTCTTGAACCAAGGGGAAAAAAATTTGAGAATAAAATCTCATATTGAAGACTACACAAGGGAGTCGACCTCGCCTACTCCTTCATAAACATAGTATGAAACAAGTTAAAACTAAAGAAAACAAACTATATTCCAAATAATACGCAGTTTGCCAGCTGCACAAAAACTTGATGAATGAACTCGAAGAATGAAGCACAACTCAAAAAATGAAGTTTTTCTTCATGTTTAAAGATTTCGTTGATTCACCGAAATTCAGGAATCATATGCTTAATTCATGGATTAAGGGTTAAGTATTGTTAAAAGGATTCATAGGAATTCTGTTATGCCACAAAGAAGATGATTTTATAATGCTGGAAATGACCAAAACTCAAAATTAGCATTTCTCGAGTTGTACCAGTACTGCAGATGATGAACGAAGTATTTTTTGTATTAAATATACACTAAATTTCATGAACTGAAGGATGATAATGTTGTATTATTACAACAATTCAAGTTACAACAATTAAACTTGTCAAAGTTTACATACTGGACATCCAATGTTCAATTCTCTTTAATTTATATTCCCATTAATTTACTGATATTCAAGATGAATAGACATTTGTACATGGCTTTTTCAAGTACAATAAATACTACAGAATAAAAAGTTTCCTTAGGGACTATAAACAATAAATCCATTACACTCTATTTATGCATTTTTAATGTGTTTGTCATCACAACTGAGGAGAAAAAAGAAGAAAAAAAGAAAAAAAAAAAGATTTGAAGTGATATCTAATGGCAGCAAAATCCACTACTTTCAGACTCGCACTTCTTGAAAAAAAGTTTACTAAACAGCAACTGTTACTGAAACATATGCAAGCTGTATACCAAAGAAGGATATTTAAAATATTTCCCTTTGTTAGTAAGTAAATAAAGGAATAAAAAATAATCAATAAAGGAATTTTTAACAAAGAACAACTACACAAAATATGGCAATTTAAGTTTCTACTGTAATAGAACAGCGTAGATTTTAAGCTAGCATCTGTTTTTAGATAAAGTGTTTCTATAACTAATGTCAGAATACTATTTAAGATGCTGTTGAGAACTTCCTCTTCAGTCAAAAAGTATGAAGTGAATACAATAAAAATTCAACTCTCAGCCCTATTTGTAAGAAACTAATTTTTAAAAAATCTCATTACTCCATTCAGCATAAATGCATTCTAAAGCAAAAAGGCATCACACAATTCTATAGTTTACATGAAGTTGGAAATTCCACAAGATTTACAAAAGGGTATAAAATCAAAGGTACTTTCATATTAATCACTTACCAGTTGGTGAATATAAACTAAGTTTTATGAAATGCCAATTGTATATTCACCAATGTTATATATATCACATTATATATATTATATTATGTTATATATACTATATTATTATTTTCTATCACATTTATATCATGTTACAGATCATCAATATTATATCACAGTTAATACCAAAGTACTTAATCAAATAGCAACTTCAAATTTTTCTTCATAATAGAGGATCAATTATATTTATTTATATTAACAAACTTTTTAAAAAATCAAAAAATTACTTTCTTGTCAGTAATTATATTTTCAGCTAATTCTCCTAAGTAATTCTTACTTTTGAAAGATGTCTGAAAGTATCAAGAAACAAAATTTCTACAGACACCATACATAAAGATTTTAGAAAATAAAAATCAACAACATTGAAACGAAATTGAACACTAAAAATGAATGAACATTGAATGAAAGTAAACAAATTAACAATTAAAAAACTTAATTTTAGTTACAAAACTCTAGAAAATTTACACTCATCTTACAAAATTTCATTTTATCATGTAATAAAGTCTTTACAAACAATGAATCTAAAACAATTTTTCCATAATTCCTTGCACTTATTATTAAACTTCAATAACAAAATTCAGCAATACTGAGAAAAAAATGCAATATTGCATAATTTCTGCATATTAAACTGATTTTAGGCTTTTACAGCATCAAACATTAAGCACTTCTGCTAATCATGCAGTATTAATTCCTTTATTATCTCTTAAATAGCATAATATAAAATATTTATATACCACAAATATTATAATATAAAATGATTGACACAGACAACACATAAATATTCTTAAATACTAAACTTAGCAAGAGAAATTAAACTAAATTAAAGTAAAAACAAATTGGAAAAAAATTATACAACAAAAATTACAAATTTAAGACCAGAAAACCAATCGTAAAAAATATAACATTAAAATTAAATATAATTTAAACATGTAGAAGATAGATATAACAATAAGATATTAGGGTCTTTTTTTAGTAATGGGAGTATATTTGCTTGGTATTTGTAAACATTGCCAAGGGCGAAATTGTCCGCCCCTAGCAACCCCTCCGTGTTCAATCTACAACCCTCGGGGGTAAAATCCTCGGATGGACGCTTGTATCTCTTGGTGTTGTTGTGTAATCCTTTGTGTGTGTGAGCTCTCGCTAGCTCAAATAAATGCAATTTAAATTTAATACAGTCCGCTCTTGTGTGAATCATGAGTTATTCATTTTACACCCAAACAGTCTTAATTCTTAGACTGTTGTCAAGGCCCTTAAACAGAAAAAAAAAAAAATCCTGTTTGAATCTCTTTTTTGAGTTGCTCGTGGCAAAGTGCAAAGCCAGGTTCCTCCATCCTGTTTTAGTTTTTCACTTGGTTCTATAAATATTCTTAAACTATACATTTTTTTCTTAACTCTTATTTGGAGAGGGGAAAAAAACATTGACTAAAAGAACAATTACAGGCCCTATGAAGAAATTATGATTAAAGATATCTGAAATAAATAATTTGTTTTTAACTAGCATTAACAATATTGAAACATGAAAAGAAGTTAAGCTCGGTAAGTAGTTAGGTAGCTCGGAAATACTATATACATATATATATCATCTTTTCAAAACAAGTGCTGCTCAAATTTATACCATAAACTTGATAATTTAAATAATAATGTATTTTACTCAACTAATTACATGTATAAAATATAAAAAAGGTACACAAATATTAAATTTTATTTTTAATTAAATTTTATGAATAACATCCAATTTTCCAAATTCATGTAAGAACTCAAGAAAAAAGATCAGTGGTACAATGAGGAAAAATTGTGTTTATTTATTTTTGCACCCCCTTCCTTGTCAAATTCATAAATATGACAATTTGAATGAAACAAATGCAAGGATGCTGGCTTAGCAGTACTCCCCAAAACTGATAGGAGAGACATCTATTCCTTTTGCCCAGCCCTCACTGAACCACTGAAAATGAGGCAAATATTATCAGAGATAGTATAGTTCACAGTGTTTTAGTATTATTCAAACTGTACACAAGAAGAACAATTCTTAATTACCTGGTGGAGGTGGGGGTTTTGCAATTTCAAAAAGTACCGTCCCAGTCTCCATATCCCTTATTTTAAATCGAGTAAAATCTATATCATACACATTGGCTTCTGGTGAGCAAAGATAATCTGCAAGAATCATGATTGAAATGCTTTATTTAACATAAAAAAAAATAAACAATTCCAAAAAATTAAAATGAGCAAATATGTTAAATATTACATAACTTATTTAAGATGCACGCAGCCTAAAAGCTTTATCTTTACTTCATAAAGATCTCATAAAATAATATAAAAATCATCTTTTACGAGCATTCAATAAATATGTAATATTTTCAAAAGGACATTACTTTTAAGTAACTTTTTGCATTTATGCACTTCAAAAAAACATTAATTACTCCTGCACAGATTTTGCAATGAAAATTGGATACAAGAAACATTTTATGTAAAATTTTCTTTGATATTTTTATTAAATAATTCTGAAACCATCCTAAATTAATAATTAACTTAAAATTTAAAAAATGCTATTATCTTTTTAAATTATTTTTTCAGACATTGTATCATGTAACTAGATGCAAAGTTGAATTTTTTAAAATTAGTAGAAAGCATATAAAAAATAAGCAATTTTAAGACATTGTTTTTGGAAGCATAAGGTTCCGAATTAAAAAAAAATAAAAATAGTGCAAATTATATGATTGGGGAAATAAGATATTATTCAATCCATGATTAAAATAAATGGAAAATGAGACATCAATTACTTTCAGTAATTTTGTTTAACCTAAGCACATCATCGGGTGTAATGACATCCTTTTGTAGCAATTCCTCTTCTGTTATAGGATCTGCGTCTGATGCAGGATCCCTGCGAGACTTTGCTTGTCGCAAAATTCCACCGCTTTTCTTTTTAGATCCAGAATTAATAACATTAGCGTTTTTAACAACACTCATATTTGGCTAATTCTACAATTCAAATAACAATTTAAACGCAAGAAAATTTACAACATGACCAAACAGCAATTCTGGAGTTCAGCAGACGGTTGATAAGGGAAGTAAACAATTTCAGCTAACTTCCTATTGGTGGCTATTTTGATATAAATTAAGTATCGATGATTATGAAACAATTTTTTTAAATCAAACTTTGTAGAAAAAATTAAAAATAATTTTATAATACTAAGTAAAGGAAATTACTCATAATTAAATCAAATTATTTGAAACATTATGCTCAAAATAGCCAAAATATATGATAGTCTTGATCAAAAAGCAAAGCTGTACTTTAATGCCACCCATGGAAGGAAATTATACAATCAGCTATCTAATCAGCATTCTATTCTCTCTGTTAACACGTATAAAATAAAAGTCCATAAAAACCATTAATATGCATTATATGATGTGAAAATAAGACACGGAAAGAAGTTAATAAAGAAAATAAGTTACGAAAGATCATAAGACAGAACAACTGTTTTATAACTCTAAAGAGAGACCGAGCAGCATTCATCATTTAGAATAATAAATACGTTTACTCACATAAAAACAGTTATCTTTGTCTTTTATCCAAGAAGAAACACTAAATTATAAGTTTATAACAAAATATTTGATATTCACATGATGCAGTCAATGAATTTTGCTTTACAATTATCATACTTTTGCACACAATAGTATGATACAAAAACGGGGGGGGCAAACTATCTCAAGACATCTTTACAGGTTTTCTTCTATTTTTAAACTGAACACCTTTCGCTTCATCCAGCTATTATTCCCTAAAAATATTTTTCAATTAATATTATTCCTTGGTTTTGCATCTGAGATGGCAAGAATGGAAATTACAAAAAGCCATCACCCTGCCGTGTCTTAGCATCCGGGTCTACGTTGAATTACCGACAGCCACAACTTCATCAGGCACTGTGGCCCCCATTACGAGCGGCTCATGTGACGACCCCCCGTTTTACTGGGGTTAAAAACCCGTCATCGTGTTAAGTCTAAGTGCCACGCCACCATTACTGTACCAACCAGGGAAACGAGAACCAGCTTACTTATCCGGCAGTTTCTCACCCGCGTGGATTCGCGGTACCCCCCGGTGGGAGGGCAAGAACGGAAAAGCCGCAATTCATCTGTATAAAATTCACCATTTCAATTTCGATTAATAGAATTACATCCTAAACTAAACTTTAATATCTTTCAACACAATGAGGAGGGGTTCAAGGTAGCACTTAGGCTTTGGGGTCTTTCATCTTCCGTTAGTTGAAAAGTAGGGGATTCATGCAGTCGCCTATATATAAACATTAAATCCTACTGGCGCAAGTCCTTTAGAAGATGGTACTGCGAAAATGCATGAATCATCAGAAAACGAATGTCTATGGTTAATATTTTTAAACACCATTCGTAAAAATTTTTGGGAGAAGGAAAAGCTTCCTGCGAGATCCGCAGAAGATAGCATGCAAAGTTAAAAAAAATTAGATCCAATACAAAATATGCAAAGCCACATTGATCAGCATTTATTTATTTATTTAAAGAGAGAGTACACTACTGAGATGACTCCATTTACAGAGTGAATGATCAAAAACATACAAAGAACACAAGCTAAAAAGTGAAATAAAACAAAGAAAAAAAGAATACAATAGTTCAAAGCTCAAAACCACATTAATTATAAAAATGTAAACACATAAATGTTTTAAAACGAAAAACACGCAATTACAAAAGCACTAAAAACACACAGGTTCTAAAAATCCATGTTGCATGCCGTCACATTAAAATTATATTAAAAAAAAAATCACACAATTTTTTCAAATTTAGAACACTAAATCAAAAAATCATTTAAAAAAGCAAGGGTCCAAAAGTCAAACACACACGAGCACAAGATCAACACAAAAATAAGAAAACGCATAAAAATCTTAATATTTATAGTCAAGCGTAAAAAAAAGAAATGGAAATTATGTAACGTATTTAAAAGTTGAGCACAATTCGATCTAAAAACAGTAGGAGACATATGATAAATGTCCAGTTCATCAGAGATCCTGTTAAAAGTCTTATAAAATTTATATAACGAGAACCTGTTAATATAATTATATTTTGAATATACATTTGGAAAAGAGCTTTGGTTTCTTAAAGATCTGGCAGGCACAGCAAAATTTATAGAGTTCAGTATATCAATACATTCGATCGAACCATTAATAACCTTGTAAAAGAAAAGAACACAAGAAATATCTCGTCTGGAACACAAACTAGGCATATTAAGCATATCACGTAGACATGAAGAAGATATATCTTGTAAGTAAATTCTATTTTACTGGTAAAGTAAATATCGCATGAAGTTGGTTGGAATTCACTCAATTTCTATTTTATTACGGTAATTGGAATTCCAAATAATACTACAATATTCCAGACTGGATCGTATACGAGAGTAGTATAAAACCTTCAGGGCAATTTCACTCGAAAATTCCCTAGTTTTGCGTTTAAGAATTCCAAGTCTACGATATGCCTTAGATACTATGGAATCAATGTATTGGGAAAAATCAAGTTTAGTGTCCAAGATGATACCTAGATCCGTGACTGAATCTGAGCGTGATAAAACAAAATCATTAATTTTATAAACATGATTCAAAGACTGGGCTTTTCTAGTATAACTAAGAGAATACTGCATTTTTCAATGTTTAGGTGTAACTTGTTGTCTGTGCACCACTTAAAAGGACAATCAAGATCACTCTGCAAAAGGATAGAATCTAGATTGGAATTTATTGAACTAAACAATTTCATGTCGTCAGCAAATAAAAGACACTCAGAGTACTTAAAAACACTAGTAATGTCATTAATGAATAAAATAAAAAGCAGAGGTCCAAGATTAGAGCCCTGTGGGACACCGGAAGTATCCGAGAACTCACCCGAAACAGCATTATTAAAACAAACATAGAATGTCCAATTACATAAATAAAAATGAAGCCAATCCGTCAGGTTATCATGAAAACCAAGACCATGTAACTTATTTAAAAGAATGCCAAAATCGATAGAGTCAAAGGCCTTCGAAAAGTCGGTGTAAATAACATCAAGTTGCGAGCCAATTTGAAATGAAATAATCTTATTTGTCAAGCAGAATTAGTGGCAGTTGAAAGTTTAGGAATAAAACCATGTTGAGATGAAGAAATTAGATTCTTAACTTGTTGGAAAAGCCTTTTATGGATTATACTTTCAAAAATCTTAGATATGAGACTTAAAATAGCAATGGGTCGATAATTTTTACAATCCTGTGAATCACATTTTTTAAAAACAGGAATAATTCTTGTTTGCTTCTAAACATGAGGAAATATATTTGATCTCAACGACAGGTTAAACAAAATAAGAAGGGGATAAATGAAAAACTCTGCGCATCCTTTAATAATAAAAGAAAGAATATTATCCACATCAACAGTTAGAGAATATTTTAATTCCCTGATCGCCAAAACCACATCATCATAAGTAACGCTGTCGATTTTAACCAAATCACCGACACAGTTGCTCTTGAACTCATCCTTTATATCATAGTCTGTGTTAGGCTTGAAAAAAGATTTAAAGTAGTCAGCAAAAGCATTTGCAATATCGCCATCATTTTCATAACACACGTTATTATGGTATAAATTTTTAGGTGAATTGATGCTTTTCTTATTAAAATAAGACCAAACTTTTTTAGGATCCGAAATTAGATTATTTTCTGTGAGCCGCAGATATGCGTTACAATCTTTTTGGATTCCATACTTAACAGCAGAACGTAGAGTTCTAAATTCATCGACTGAATCAGGCTTTTCACCTTGTAAAGACAACCTACGGACCTTGGATTTCTTTTTTATCAATCTTCTAATTTCAATTGAATACCAGAAGGGAAATCTCCTAGTAACAGTTTGTCTCAAAGGAAGAGTACGACTAAAAACATCATTTAAACAGTTATAAAAGCTAAAACCTGCTTCGTCAATGTAATTAAAATTAAATTAAAAAACTCCAGTCAATCTCACGGAACAAATACCACATAGTTAAAAAGTCAGCACTTTTAAAATCATATTTATATATATTCACGTTCTTCGTACTGGGGTTGTGAGCAACAAAACAAATGAAAATTGACAAAGCAGGATGATGTTTGTCCTCGGGAACTAAAGGTCTATCACTGTTCCAGACAGAAATATGACTAAAATCAATATCAGTTGAAATCAAATCAGGAAATTTATTATTACAATTAAAAGTATTGTTAAATTGTCCTAAATTGTAAAGATTCACAAAATTGGATAATTCGTTTACAAGTGGGTTCTTGCTATCACCAAAATCACCATATATAGATAAATTAAAATCACCACAGATGAAAATATTATCAAAAAAATCCAAATCTTTCAAAACAATAAAAAAATTTAACATACGTGTCGGCACGAGAGGAGGGTGGAAAATAAACAACACAAACAAGCATTTTTTGCCTGTGATTTAATTTGAATGATGTCCTATCCAGACCGCCTCGTGGTCCGATCCAGGAAGGTCCAAAATACAAGGAGAAAAAACTTTTTAACAGCTATAAGAACACCTTCACCACGTCTGCATGAATTTAATGAGGAACCACGGTCCCTTCGGAATACTAGGTATCTTTCGTCGAAAAGTTCCAATGAATCAATATCTTCACAAAGCCACGTCTCGGTAATTAGAATAGCATCTTGATCGCCAGAAGCCACAGAACTGTAAAAATCAGAAGTTTTAGTGCGAAGACTAAGTACGTTTTTATAAAACAAAGAGAGTCATTTCGAGAGTGTGGGCATTGAAGAATTCGATTCAGGAAGCTTGTTGGCGATTGATTCAGAAGTAACTGCTTGAGAAATTTGGTCTTTTCTAAGTTTGCCATAAAACTCAGTGATAAGACAACCCTCAGGCCAAAACGATGCATCTAATATTAGCTGAAGGTCATTTTCATACACTTCTATGTGGAAAGACGCGTAGGATTGAAACTTGGTTTTTAAGTCTGTTGCATTGAAGATATTGCAATTTCAGCGAACTCAAATAGTTAGTAATATAGTTGACAGTGGTGCTAGGACCCAATCTAGATAGAAAAATTACCTTTCTCTTGGGTATTTTACCAACAATTTCTGGGTTAGAATTTGTTCCAGCGCCATTTAATACAACTTTCGAATTGATCTTTTTCTCCTTGACCACACGACTAGATTCTAGATTGACCTTCTGGTAAAGCAGAGGTAGATTGAGCCACAGAAGCGTACGTTGAAACTTTAGATTTTACTTCGGCTTCGAAAATTTCCTGTCGTAGATTAGGTGCAACGGGTGATAGAGGTTCATCAGACTGACGGCCTTATTCACCATCCATGGTTAAACCATGATCAGCGGTTAAATGATGGTTCTGCTATAATAATGCGAAAGGTGACCAAAAGGCATTGCCAAATGTATACTTTATTGGGTTGCTATATTGGCATGATATCTCAATTTCTCTGTTGTCGGCGATTTTTAAAATTACCCTCAGCCTTCGAGCCAAACGAGTTTCTCGCCAACTCGCCAGTTAAGGGATACATTCAGCCGATCATTTCGGTCATCATTCGCTTGTTCGTGTAAATTCCCTTTTAACCGCTGATCAGGATTTAACCATGGATGGTGAATAAGGCCGTGAATGTTATCGGTAGATGGGCTCAATAGTTTAGAAAAACCATCAACTTTATTGTAAATGTCATGCCGGAAAGAAGAAAACTCGTTTTTTAATTCAATACTAAGATCCATGATCGTACCTGAATGTCCCGATTCCATTTTTTTGTCAGGAACAACGAAGGAAACCTTCCCTCTCAGAATCGACGTTCACAGCTTGCGACACGTTGCTTATATGAGATGTTATATTTGAATAACTAGAATGACCTCCTTTGTACGCAATGCGAACATAAATTGTTTGCAAATGCGGATGCAAATATTTAAAGTTTAAACGATTCTGTTCGACTTTTAAGATAGCGAAAACAGCATACTTTTCGAAGAGTTTTATCACTCACATGAAGAATGCTGAAGTCTTCACGGATCGCCAAGTGATATTTGTCGAACTGAAGTTGTGTAATACTATTGCATTCTGTTGAATTCACATTGACTTGAAGACTACAGCACCTCTCTTTTCCATCCATGGATGCTGTAGGGAAATAGACGTGAGTAAACCAAAAGATCACAAAATGAACTGTAGCGGTTAATATCTGTATTTCACTAGTTTCCCTACTTGAAACAATATGCCTTTCTGAAGTTATCTTTCCTTTAGTTGATTCAAAAATGGTTACCATTTTGTCAACTTTCGGAAGGTTTTCTTTTCTGTCAGTTCTACCACTTACAAATTAAACTAAGGTTAATTTTCTTTTGATATCCCCCGTTTGTCCAGTGTGAAAATTGGCAACGGTTTTAATGAATGAAATGATTGCACTTGAGAAAGATTTGCTGAATGGACCTTATGCACCGTTTGGGTTCGAGAGTATAGAAAAACAGCTGTGGAGGAATAAACAAAACGATCGGCCTATAAGAGACTCAGAAATAAAAGCAGTTCTGAGTCAGTTGTTTAAGACTGACCAATGGCTGCATCCGGCAGGTCACGTGTCGGAGGATGTGACGTCACATGCATAAAGTCCATTTCATTCAAAATATATTTTGGAAATTTTCGGTACAGCGGAAGTTCTAAGTTACTCCAAATAAACAAAACAGAAAACCCGTCCGTAGTGCCAACGGCTTCATTCAGCTTAAAAGTGCAAGGCCTTTCTTTCAGTGGTGGCGAATGGATTAATGGAATCCACAGTTCCCAGAGTGTCAACTTCGATATGGCCTGAAACAACTGACTGGAGAGGCGCATTCGTCTATCAGCTCCATGTTATCGAGCCGATGATTCGACTTCGACTGTTCTTCAGCTTGGTTTTCCACGCTTTTGGAAACATGAAAACAAGTCAAACGGTTACGCTCTTTTAATCTGAAATTTCTTTCGATTTATTCATGCAAACTTTATATAAACGTCTCTTAGTAACGCTTGACAACGCTTAGCTATTCTATCGGCTTGATACGCACGCATTTAACAATGCTTGACTCTCTTTCCCAGATAGCAAAGAAGGTTGCGGAAAGGTTGCCATTTCACTTTCCATAGGCTGTCCGCGAAAGCATTTCCGCGCAAACCGTTTCGGAAACCATTGCCGCAAGGTTTACATAGGAAAACTTTTTTATGAACTACCTTCACAGACAAGGTTTGAACGACAAGTCTGCGAAAGCATTTCAGCACAAACCATTTCAGAAACCATTCCCGCAAAATTGCCGTAAGAAAGCTTTTTATTAACCACCTCTCCTATCGTGTGTAGACAAGATCGGTATAGTGGTTATTGCGTTTGTCTTCCAAATCTAGGAACGCGGGTTCGATCCCCGGCTTGGAGGAATTTAAAGTTTTGTCACGATCTACAATCTAATCGTAAAAGTAAGTTCAATTAAAAATTAATAATTAAGATTAGATTAATTAAGATTTCTAATTAATTGACATTCCAGATAATTCTAAGATGACGTCAGAAGAAGGGGGATAAAAAAGAGGGTTGGACCCCTCTGTAGTAATACGGCTTTGAAGAGGGGGGTGAAAAAAGGGGAGTTGGTCCCTTCTGTAAGAGTACTGCTTTGGAGGGGGACGGAGAGTTCTATTTTGTCCGCCGAAGGAGGGCTCTTAACAACCTTTTGAAAGGCCTGAAACAAGCTTGAGGAAAGCCTGAAACAAGCTTGTAATAAAAGCTTGGGGAAATCTTTCTAAAAACCTTACAGAAAACCTTGTTTCTTGTTGAGTAGCGAACCTTTCCGTTTACCTTGCCGAAAGTTTCAACCCTTGTCATGGAAACCTTTGTGACAACCCTTTACCCTTGCCGACGTCAAGGTTTCTAACACCTTTTGGACAAGTTTTCTTTGCTATCTGGGTTACTTGAGCCGTTGGCTTGATATCAACATAGCTTACCCACTGTTTTCTCCTTAACATCTTTATTGTCTGAAGACGAATTTTCCATCCGTATAGACTTAACATAAAAGCTTTGACCTGGACTGTGAGTTTACTGAATATCATAAATAGATTCCCGCCCACGAACGGCCCATGCGACAGCCACTTTCATTACAGGGGTACGACCCGTCATCGAAGATGGACCCTAAGAGCCATACCACTTTTACTATATCCCACCGGGAAGCGACACCCTGCTTACTTATATGGCAGTTTCTCATCCAATCCCCAACAATTTGAGATGTCCTCCCTTAAGTGAGAATAGAGTTACTGAATATCACAAAGACCCCCTCCCCCCCGCCCTGCCTTAGAATCCGGGTCAACGAAGAATAACCAGCCGCGAAGAATCGGGTACTTTTACAAAAACTTTTACGGCGATGATGAGGGTCTAACGATGGTAACGACACCAAAATTATCCACAAAAGGTGACACAAAAGGATCAAAGAGTGGTGCAAGAAAAAGTATGTAGGCTTTTTGCATATAAGATGTATACAATTTCTTTTGATTTAAAATTAGTCTTTTGACTGACTTGCCCATGTGTCAAAGGTGCATCGAATTATCCTATTTTTAATCTGGTAAGTCATTCACAGACGTAATGATTCTATACAAAAATTGTATCGAATACAAATGTTCTGTGGACTCCGAGTTGAACAAAAGAGACAACAAATTCCCTACAAAGTAAAATATTTCCCTTAGATAGATAACGAAGATTAGATTAGATAACGAAGAAAACCGAACAGTTAAGTGGTTAATGACAATGATATAAATAATTATGTTATTTCTTTAATCAAGACTTTTTTTAATCCTCCTAGCGGCACAAACGTCTTTTTCCGTTTTTCATGCTCAGTTCAAAAGCAGATGCCCCGTATTTATATGCATATTTTCTTAAACAACCATGGATAAAGTGTTCTTAAGATTTCAAAGATATAATCAAATACAAAAAAGATCGATTCATTTACTTTAAAAGCTAGGTTTTCTAACCTGACAGCTAACGATCAAAATAATTGGGCGCTCGGAGGATTGAACATGGTAAAACTTGTTTCATAAGGTTAGTTTTCTATTTTCCTAACCTTCAGCATGCGTATAGAATACAGTAGTTATGTTGTGGTAAAGCGGCTGAAAAGAGAGTATATATCTCGAGACAATCATATAAACTCTACGTAACTAATAGTTCTGTGAACAGCAGGGCTGTCTTATCCAATGGGGTAATTGGACACCATTGATCCAAGGGCCATCAAAAGTTTACTAGTTTTGTTTTAATTCTGAACCAAAAAGTATATTTAATTGCAATTTTAACTATGTTAAAAGTAAAAATATGATTAGGGCTTGTGATTAGACAGCCATCGACTTTGTTGTTACATAAACATCCATATCAATTCAAAAAAATTTCATAAAGAGACTCTATTAGCACAAGATATTCTACAATATCTCCACGATGTTATTACGATATTCTGAATAGCGCTCAACATCGTAAAGACAACATATTGTTGCAAAAGTCTTTCTGTCGGTGTATGGTGTAAACAGTCCAACACGCAGGATAATGGAGAATGAAGGTTTATTCACAAACATGCAGGACAGCACGTAGCACAGGTAACAGGAAACAATAGTTCGTGCACAGATTAGCAATGTAAACAGACAACAATTCACAGGTAATAACAGTTCAGCACTTTGATATTTAGCAACACAAACAGTCAGCAAGTAACTAATAACGACAATAACAGCACTTTCAATAGCGCTCAGCTCACCAGTTTCCTAGCTCGCACTGCAAACGAAACTCTAAAATCGTTCCCAATGAATCAAAACTACTCCCTCTGATCCAGGCGCGGTCCTTATATACTTTCTCCGACAGGCCGTGACGTCACATGGAATTTTCTCGTATATTCAAGCGTATTCCCTTTCCTAATAGAAATATCGAGAAAAGGGTTGCATTTTCTGGAATCATCTGTTTGTCGCCAAGTCGCCAAAATGGTCGCCCAGGTCAGTGATCCCGGAACAGCCGCTACCCGTCAATCCATGCTTAACCTCGTAAAACTCTCTTCCCAACCATAAGACTAACATTGCCGGGAAGCGACTTTCCATGTTCGTAACAATATGAATATTGTAGGGCATCTTGTGTTAGTAGGGGACAATCAGTAAAAAATTCTAAGCTACTATACGTATAATAGATGTTGCCTACACTATCAATGATTAAGTAGGTAGCTGCACGCTGATACCTAATATGATGATGGTACTGCAGATTCATTTATTTATTTTTATTCTCAATTTTTTCACATATGTATTTTCCTGGGACCATAGACGCTGAAATTCCTAGTTACTATTGAACTGGTGGGGAGTCAGAATATTCTAGAACAGAGCGTTCAAATTTGCTAAGACGGGCCTGGCGAACAGGAGACTTCGCGTCAAAAAAATGATAGTACAGAGTGTTCCTGAACTCATGGACCAAACTCTAAAGAAAGGCAAGACATA
>BGPR01011322.1:0-49118 GCA_013235015.1 Araneus ventricosus
CAAACCTTTAGTTCAGTTACGTATTGCTCTCCATTATTAAAAGGCTGTATTTGTCTTTTGTTATAGTATTTTTTTTGTTTTTGAAAAACCATTTTAAATAAAGATGAAATTGTTTTCAACAATTGGAAAAAGAGATCAAAGAGATCCTCCCCAAATTGCAGACTTGATCTATGGCTAGATAATTGAAATTATTAAAATTAAAGTAGTAGAAGTCAAATTTGTTGGCTAACATGTAGAAAAGGAGAAAAAACACATTTAGAAATTCTACATTATTGAAAATCTTTGTTTTCCCATATAAGAATAGTTAATTATTGCACTGTAAAGTGTAGTCAAATTGCTGTTTCCAGAAGCTTGAAAAATCAAAATGAAATGATTAACGCAGTTCAGAAAAAGTTCCATAAGCATGGCTGGTTTTAGAGTAGATTTTTTGGCAATGTCGTCATTGTCACAACACTAATATCTATTTCTGGATAAATAAATTGGTTGGAATGAAGTCCTCTTTTCGAAAATTTATTGCATTCAGATGGTGTCTTTCAATTTTTCCTCACGAGGAATGAGTAATTTTCTCTTTCCGTTGAAACCATCTGCATATTCTTGCTAACCATCTTGCGTACATATTAACTTTCCTTTATTAACCATCAAAATCAAAAGTAACCATATTCTGAAAATAATGCTGATATTCTAAATGTAGCGAAAATCACAATGGCCAGTGAGGGGTAATAAAATTGTTAATATTAAATTTGCTTAACTTTGGGGATGCCAGTCCCAGGATCGCATCCTCCCCTTCTAGTAAGAATCATTATTACAATAATAATTTGGAAAAATAAAGTGTTAAATCAAAAGTGAGGAAACTACATTGGATAAATAACAACATTTAAGCGGTAAGGAATGTTATTATATATCCAAATAAAACTTAAAAGTATAAAGTTATATTTAGCAAAATAAAGCATAAACTACCTACTCCTCAAAGAGTTTGACTGATCGAAGTTCCTTTCTTACAACAAAAATAAAATGGCTGAGATGAGTTCTGTTTGTCCAGATCTGTTGATAAGGGTTCACTTTGAAAGTGTTGACAGTTTCAGAGACTTAGTGCATTTTTCTCTGGTTTTGAACCTGGGATCAAGTCTCCTCTACCTATTTTCTTAATGTCTTTTCATTTAATTAGGAAGTATACATATATATTAATTTCCATAAAAGTTCTTTAGAAAATATTTAAGAATTACATTATATAAAAAGAGAATTCTTCTAAGAATATGCTGAATTTTAAATTACTGCAGTTTGCTTATCTTTGATTTTGGTGAAAATTTTGTCTTTTGCATACTTATTTTTCTTAAATGTCTTTTCATTAATTAAATTTATGCATATATAACTGAATTTTCCATAAAAAATTCAGCGTATTTTAAAATCTTGAATAATTTGTTCAGTGTCTTGGACAAGATTTTTTTAACAATATCTGAAACTCACTTGTGCCTCCAGAAGATAAAAGGCTCCTCTGAGGCCAGGGCCAGGACAGTTTCATTTTGTTTCTGACCTTGGGGTGCGGTTTAAATCCATAAAGGGCCAAGGATTTTTCCCACTGGGTGGACATTTGGAGAAGGGGATACTGTCATCTGACCACTGTCCCAAAACTATGATGCGTTCATAGCAGCCTCTGGTGAGCTTCAGAACGGATGCTATAAACCAAACCTCCCATCTCCTTAACCTGGGAGAATGCAGTACTTACTGGTTATATTATTTTCAATTTTACCTTGTTTTTTTTTAGAAGACAGTTGATTCTAATGATATTTTATACAATTTTAAATTACTTGATGACTCGTTAATTACAAAACTATGTTCATTGCAGAAATGATGTAGATGATTAAAAAGCAAATCTAGTTATTTTTAAATAATTTAGATTTATTATTTTAATTGGAGTCTGTGTCTGTTGGAGTACTCAAAGGCAGCTAGTATGGAGGACTTGGTTATATCTTCTATATTATTTGCATAAGACAATCTTATTTTGTGAGTAGTGTAGATAAACTTGATTTTTTAATATGGTTTTGTAACATTGGTATGTTATTACAAATTTATCGGGTAAGATGCATTTGGCTTCTGTGCCCACTTTCAAATTAATCACTGAACATATTCGTCTTTAGATACAAATTAAAATGGCTGTCTTTATTATAGGTTTTCCATGGAAACTTTGCAAAGGATATTTTAAGATACAGAATTGAATGATGTCTTTTGTGAGTTTTCTCCTTTGAGTACAAAGGAAATGCTTAATTTGCTCAGTTAGCGCCAAGCCATTTGATTTTGGATCCTAATTCGTCTGTGAATCAAATTTATATCTAATATTGTTTCCCCTTTTTAACCACTCATCTTGAAAGTGATAAACTACTAGATACAGCTTGTGACGAGGTCAATGCGACTTTCCCCACACAGTGGCTTAACTCTTCAATAACCTTCTCTCTCACTGGTGATTATCCCAACTCCAACCTTCTCATTTTCCTTACTCTGCCTCTTGATTTATTATCGGTTGTCACCAGGTATGAGATCTAACTAGATAAAGTGGTTGTGATGGAAGCTGATATTCAAAATTAACCTTTACCAAATCATGGGCCCATAGTTTGTTTTTTTAACATTGGGGTAAAGCAAATTACCCACTTTGGAACTTATATGAAGAGCTGCAATGTAATTGTCTATGACGGACAAGAGCCCTCCGCGCTTTTCGTGAGACGGAGTTATTTTCACCCGAATGGGGAGAGTGAAAGATGGAAGAATTGATGTTTACATTTTGCAGGGCATGAATCTGAAAAGAACTCAGGAAATGAGAGCTCCATCATGGCTCATTTGCTTACAACCCTTTCACGTTCAAAATCCAAGTCCAAGAGTGTTAGTCCAGGGATCAGATTTGCTGAAGACAGTAAAAACCATCTGAAAATTAAAAAAAAAAACCATTGAGATTCTTTTTTTTTTTAATTCCTGGCCTAATACTAAATGCTTTCTAACATTTTCCGTGGACTACTAGTTATTTTTCGTGTATTGCTTTGTGAATTTTAAACTTTTGGACAGATCAGTATTTCATAGGTACTTTGTTTTATATTTAAATTATTTCTTAGAAAAGTTTATCATTTTACACAATAGTAGCAGTTTTTTATACCATTTTCCTCATTAAAATTAGCATGAATCAGGATTTTGTTATATATTTTAAGTTTTGTTCAATTCATGTAAAATGCTTTAAACAAAACTGCCAGCTATTATACAAACAAATAACTACGAACAATATACATATTTTAATTTCTTTAAGAATCTATACTTATTTATATTTTGTTTTAAATACAACTCTTTTGTCAAAATAATGTGAAAATCAATTTATTTTATAATGATTATAAAGTCAACAGATTTCCATTATAAAGAATGATTGGACTATATAGGTATTTAATTATGCTTGTTCGCATTTCATATGTACCAATTTAAATAAACAAAATACTCATCTTTTGAGAGTTTATATATGTGAATCTCAGAAATATATTAAATATTTATACTAATCTAACTATATTAGAAAAGAATATCTACCTCATATTTTTTGAATGCTTATGTTGATGGATTTACACTTACTGTATGGATACAGTGACTTATAATTAAATACAGTAAAATTTTACCATGCAAGTAGCATTTGTGAAGTTGAATTTCAGAAATATCCCATAAAATTTATGGGTGTTGTGCAGATATTTATGTTTTTATTAAAGTAAACTTATCATTCTCCACTCAGTACAATTCAAATGCATTAGTGATATTTATTCTTTGTTTTTATAAAGTTACTAGCAGTCTGGCGCTGGCGTTCACTTAAATGGGAATCAAGTCTTTAACAAATGTTTTCTAATGACACGAAAGTTTTGGCTCTGTCAAAACAGTACACATTTTTGATTTTCCTAACTTTTTTTTTTTTTCCTTCTATTACAAATTACATTGTGAAACAATCATTACAAATTAGAGCGTAGAAAATGAGTTAGTATACAGCAAAACCAAAAATATAAAATCAAAATCGAAGAAAATAATGTCAAGTAAATTCAATTTCAAATTGAGTAGTGTGGCGTATCCTCTTTTTTTTAGCCGTTCGAGAAGTGCTGTATGAGGAATTTCGATCAAGAAAAATAACTCTCTTTGACTGAAAAAAGATTAAGTTAAAATAGGGAAAAAGATATTTTTAACCGTTCTTGTTTCAATTCGACAGAACCATTCTAGTTGCACAAGCTAAAAAAAAGACAGAAGTAATAGTATTTATTAAGAAAGAAGTCAGTTGCAACAAATTTAAAACAAAACTAACATTTAGATGTAAAACTCACTATTTTTTAAAAGTGCTCAGAATTCTGATAAAATTCATTTAAAGGGAATTCAAAACTAACTTCATTAGAGCAGGCTCAGTGCTCTTTCCATTAATTCTATCTTTTTGTAAGTACAGTTATTAGACCCATTCTATTGAAATTAGTGGAAATCAACTAAAGGCTTGTTAAATAAAAAAATTCTGGAATTACTGACGAGGGGTGCATTTAGTCACCATTATGACTATATAATTGCCCAGGATTTCATGGTGGTGCGTTCGCTGGACGTATGGTTTTCAAACAAACACACAAACATTGCCCCTTTTATAAGTGATTAGATTTTTTTTACAAGTGATGTATATTTTCTTGATTAGTTTCTCTGAATTTCTTTATTTTCTTCCAGCAAGAACTTGTTCTTCTTGCAGAATTCAAAGGGAAGAAGCATGGATTTTGTTATTAGTATTTTCATGTTTTGATGCACCAAAATTGGCACTAAGCTATTATTATCATTCCCACCTTCTTCCTTTCGAGTCAAATTTCTATTTTTAAACTCACCAATGGAAAGTGAGCGATTTCAACAAGAATGTTACGTTCTCAATTAGGATTAATTACTCGTCAATGATAAGAATTATACTTTGTTTCACAAACATTAATCAGCAAATAAAACTAAATGATTTTTATTATGTACAAGAATTTCCATAAAGGAATATTTAATTACAAGAAATCAAATGACAGCTTCTTTTCTCAACATTAGGCTTTTTATGGTCTTAAGAAGAGTTTGCTTTTAAGGCAGCTCTAACTTCGTCTAGGAAGAAAGTGGTTTGTATGATATAAAGGGAAAGATATTTTTGTTTTAAAAAACAATTTAATTATCATTTTAGCATTAACATGTTTACAGACTTCAGTCACCTTGGCATTAATTTTCATGCATGATCACAAAAAATAGCAATTTTATATGCAATAGAGTGATAAAATTTTTTTTTTATTTATATACATCGTCAGAACTCAGATTCATATAATCTAGAAGTATTTTAAATTATTTAAAGTATTGGGTATGGTTTTTTTTTAACTGTCAAAGAACAGGTTAAATCCCCTTAAGATAATTTTATTCTTAATATACATTAGAGAGGCCAAATGTAAGAATGAATTTTTAAGATGCATAGAATAATAAGACAATATTTATACAATGGATTTTGCAATCAGTTTAGAAGATCATCGGTTTATACAGCATTTAGAACTCACATTTTACAAGTAAAGTTTGGTCCAAGGGCATTTAAGAACAACTAAAGCGAGGAAGACAAAAAGGTATATCAGTCCCTGATTCAAACCAATGTGGTTGAAAATTTTTTAGCGATGCTTGTTTGGTATAAAATATTCTATATATTGGGAAAATGAGGTTCTTCCTATCTGAAAAGAAATTTTCTAGCATGTTTTATCTATAACGTACGGGGTTTCGATCCAAGTGTACCATAAACCTATGGCTATCATATGTAAAGAGCATAGCATTAAAATTTAGAATTCAATGCTTTAAGTACAAATAATTTTTTTACTGTGCAGTATGCGAAGTATAAATTTTTAATTTGTTACGGTTGATACTGTAAATATTCAAGAGAAAAGATATAGGCATTACGAAAGCCAGGTTGGTTCGGTATGCTCTTAAGAGCTAAGTGATGAGAGGATCTTTACACCAGCCAGTCTTTTTTAAAGCTTTGATCTTTGAGAACAAAGTAATAATAGATTTTGTGAAAGAGTTGAATATACTGAATAACATATTGTATACTTATAATTTTGTAAATTGCGTTTAGATGATAACTATTCAGGGTGAGGTTTAATAAATATCAGTTTCATAATAATTCCTACCATCCAATTCTCTTAGAGTACAAACAATTCACCTTCACAATACTTAATATCTTCTGAATCTCTATATTGAACTGGAATTTCATATATTACCCCTTATATATCTGGCTCACAAGTTATAGAAAATTATGATATGTTTTGCAGCACATATGAAGTAAAATATTTGCAACAAATCCTCATAAGCTACGTGATAATTTTAAAAGTATTTAATTCCAGATTTTAAATGCAATTAGCTGTTTGCAAGACAAATAGCACAGAATGTTATGCAATTTGATTGAAATCTCCACATGATATAAACAAAAAACCAATAGCACAGAAAACACAATTTTAAAAAACCTTTATATTTTCACCAAGATCCACACAAAATGTATGAAATGTTATAACATCAAAATAAGCAGCGGCTAAAATTCAATTGTCAGCTTTCTGACAATACTCCTTTCAAAATAACTCCTTACTTTCTGGATTACATCTCTAGATTCTATAAAGGACAATCTTTACTGTAAAATGTAGGTTCTTTCAAATGTACTCATGATTATGGAATAAACTGGAACTGTAACTTCCTATCAAGTCCTGATTATGGCGTCTTAATGGTTGTCCTTAACATTTTAGTAACCATTATTTAAAAGAAAATTGCAAATATTGTTACTTAAAATGTTTTAGAAAAGGGGCAGCAGGTGTTTTGCTAAATTTCTGACACCGTTTATTTGCGTAAAATAGCAAAGGATGTCGAAATACTCCATAAAAGAGCCTGGCATTAAACACTTTTATGCCAGCTTCCAGGCGGCAATCCTTTTTATAATTTAAAATTACATTTATAAAGAAACGATAGATCATATTGTAAAATTTCCTTTTTAAAATAAATAATTTTATAGCCAAAATAAATTTGTTAATAAATACAAATGATATGAATGGGGCTTTTCCTGAAATCAAAAGCCCATTCCCTGAAAAATAGGAACATAAATATAATTCAAAAACTAATTTGAGACTCGATCAATTTACATGCTTGACAGAAAATTAAAATTTGAATGGTATGCGGAATTGCAAATACGAATGCAACCTTAGAAAATCGGGCTATAGGGTTTTGGAGAGGTCAGTGCGAATTTCGGTTTTTTAGATACTCTTACTTAAAATAGCCGAGATGTAAAGTTCTGGTGTTATGCTGTGTGAGTAGGGTCGTCACAATTAGAATAGCATGTAGAGGTCACAGAACAGATCGGGAAGTTACAAAGGCGACAGAGTAAATTTACAACAAGTAGCACTCTTGGGTTGCGCGAACCAGCTTCAGACATGCTACGAATCTGCAGTTAAACATCAAATTCCAATATGTATCAAGCTTATAAATAGCGACCATTAAAATGATGCAAGACAAAAAAATAGTAGTTTAAAATAAGTAATTTTACCAGGGATGAGATTCAACCCGAAAACAAAAGACTGAAATCAATTCTTAGAACCGCAAAACGATTTGTACCATAATTTATACACACAAAAGATGTTTTTAAGAAAGTAAAACATCAGAACCACTATAATATAAAATGCGAAAATATTACATAGAATAATTATTAATAGTATTTATAATTCAAATTATCATATAAATAAAACTAGGTGTTATTAATCGATTTCACATTAAAGTTACAAAACAAATTTAACACGTCATCGGGTGCGTGAAATGCAAAATTAGACATTGAGCATTTTCTGTACATCATAAATTCAGCATGCACTTAGCAGAGTCTACAAGGAAGGTGTATTTAATATAACCCCTTTTTTTTTTTGATAAAGTTAAGCTCAAAATGTCAAAATAGGACAAATCATTTCTTTTCCTTTAAAACGCAATTGTAAATTCATAGCTCATACTATAAAGAATTATAATAAATGTATCTTCTCTTTGAATTCCTCTTTTTATTTCTTTTATTTTTATATTTGCAAGTAAGAAACTGAAAATGTTTACTATAAAGGTGAGAGGGTTGAGGTGTACGGTTACAATGACAGATTCATTAGCATTACCAATTGCTTTAAAATACTTTTCAGAAAGAACAAGCAATTGTTAAATAAGTGGTTTTCTTCGTTTTTTTATTTAAATTATTTGTTGGTAACAGATTTGGAGGCTCTATCTTTGACAGTTTTTTTCTTCACTAAAGGGATGTGTTTGCATCCTCTGCAGTTATTTTCAGTAGAGACAAGTTTTGAGTTCTTCAATTCAAGTATCTTAATTTAGGACTACCTCTCTGGAACCTTCATTAAATCCATGTTTTGTTTTTTTTATTCTCTGCTTTTTTTGTTGGGTACTTTTTAGCTTTTTTTAGCGTACCCTCTTTTTTTGACAAGGAGTTTTCTTTTTTAAGTAAGCTTAATTTATTTGTTTTTGTTCCATTTTTATTTCTTCATCTATTAGCCTACAAGATGACCTTAAGTTTCTTAATTTTTTCTTATGTTCGAATTTTAAAATATGCCTGAGGTTTTGTTTTCTGCAAAAGGTGGTATTTGTACTTTAGAATAGCACTGGAATATTGATTATCCTTGTAGAGCTTGATATAAATAATGATTAGATCAGTAGAATATGAATCAGCTAGTTTCCTAGCGATTGGAGTTAACCCTTACGGTCAATATTTCAAATTTTCCTTCAAAACGGAGTAAGAAAGTTTCTTTTCCTATATATAAGCAAATTTTCGAAAAAAAAAAGCTCAAATTTTAGCGAAAAGGTATAAAACAACTTATTTTAGAGAAAAAAGTGAAATTTCTTCAAAATAACAAGAAGTCTGAAAAAGCGGAAGAATCTCATCCTGTATTTAATAAATGCAAAATTAACAAACATAACCTCTTCAAACATATACAACATTGAAAAGAAGTTCATAGATTTCATTTATAGTTACAGATTTTCTTTTGCTTTGTGAAAGCAAGCAGCAAATCATAATCGTCCATGATACTGGCATATCGATCCAGCGCAACTGATTTTCATCAAGTTGGAAGCTTCCTCCTCACTATCAGCTGTCACATTAAAATTTTCATTGTCAGCCACTTTTAGAACAATTTTAATTAGATCAGTCATCGATTGACCATGGGAACAGTCCTTCGTCATAACACACAACTTCATCTGTCACCATTTTATTGTTTTAAATCATCAGTCCAAAGATCCGGATTTTCAAGGTCGGTTATCGAACATGAAAGTGCAAGCTGTTCAAAAAAACTGAACTCACATAAATACAAAATTTATCACAAAATCGATATATATACAGGCGCTTAAGGCACAAGATGTTTACTACTTAAAATACATACAGAACAAGCAATTAAAGAAATGAAATGCTCATCTCATTTCTTATATTTTTTTTTATTTTAGAAATTTTGATTTTTTAAATACCGCCTAGAGATTTCTAAAGTTCCTTCTATTTTCTCAAGTTGAACAATAACAGATAGATATCATAACAAAATTGCATACTTTTTTTAAAAATAAAGCAGTTTATTTAAGGGAGGATAAAAAAAATGACAAAGTGTACAACCTAAGAATATATATTATAATGTACAGTATAGACTTTTATACTTGCCCATAACTTGGAACCAGAGGTTGTGTAGTTTATGAATTTTGTATATGAATCGTTTCATATCTCTAAATTACCACTTAAATAAACATAGCCCTATTATACCTATAGCTCAGTCGGTAAATTACAAATTTAAAATAAATGATTTTGCTCACAAGATATACAATTTAATTATATACAGAAATTAATGTTTCCAATACAAATTATTAGCAAGTACATTAACACTAGAGTTAAAATTGTTTCTCCTGTTTGATTGAACTCAAGAAAATATTTAAAATAAACTTGAGCCTGCTCACAATTTTATGTTTTGAAATTTTCAATATTATTGCGTTTAATAAATTCGCTAGATAAGGAAATTTTTTTTTTTAGTACTTTTTTAAGCACAGCTTATCCTGAATCCTGTTCTAGAATTAGGCTGTTGTATTCTGTACCATTTTAAAATGTAAGAATGATTTCTTCATCTCTGGTATGTTAATAGATTTTCAGGTTTATGATCTGTTGTTAAAAATTCCAACACAATCTTCATACATATATAACTTATTTTTTGAATAATGTTTGAGTTCAGCAACTTAAAGGTGTTTTAATAATTTATAATGCACTGCTAAAGCATTGGAATTAAAGAGTATAAATATGAAATATTTCTCAAGCTTAGAATAACACAGGGTGTCAATATTTTTCTCAAGTAGAATGCTTACAAGGTGTCAATATTTCCTCAAGCCAGAGATATACAAGGTGTCAATATTTTCTCAAATTACACCGGAATATATATATATATTTTTTTTAATGGAAAAAAATTCAAAATATTTTACATCTAAGTAAATTGTGCATTTATTCGGTATAAAGATCTTCAACAATATAAGCAAATTTTATTTTAAAATAATTCCATAAAGAAATTAATTTAATTTCCTTTTCTTTATTATTTGCCTTTAGCCATCTTTTCCAATCGCCGTTTATGGATAAGCTGGAAGCTTGTTTTCTCTCACAGCAATTAAATTATTGAGTTTTTTATTTTGCTGGCGGCTGATCTTTACAGCTGGCCAGACATGGCACTAAACGCCACCCGGCATCACCACGTCGTCATGACACAAGACAGAGTAAGTAGTGGTAGAGTTCTTTTTGCATACCCAGCCGTTAGCATTCAGCATCGGTGATAGCGGCTCCACTGGCGTCACGATTTCAACGGCAAGCGTGACCTGCAAATGACGTCATTCTGCTATCACGGAGAGTCATATATCCGATACGCTGTGTGCCAATCACTTAAGGTGTCGTCTGGGTAAACCCCCAGAAGAATACATCCTGGTAATTTTACTTTGTGGTAGAAAAAATGGCGTTCGTTTAGTTCAGACTGTTGCTTCCACCCCACCCCACATTTTTGGTTACGATTTCTGACGGTTTTGCATCGATCCTCCAGAAACAGCCTGAAAGACATTCAAAAGCGATTCGCTTAAGCGAAATCTTTCATTACCTCAAGACTGTATTATTGTTACATTAACTTAAAATATAATCTCATACCTTTAAAATTTCTATTCATCCTGTTTCAGAACACTTTTAGCTACGCTCAGGACCGAATCCGATAAATGAGCCGAACAGGCATCACTTTTGAGCCTGTTGAATAGAGCGATTTTAAAGGTTGCATTTCAGAGCTATAATTATACACCACTGCCCGATTTGAATGTTCATCAATAGAAAACCTTAATAAACATTTTAGCAACGCCTCACTTCCACTTTTTAGTAGCTAACCAAATTGAACAGCTGCTCGTAGTTAAGGAATTTAGTTAACCTCTTTAAATATTCCCAGCCAAATTTATTTCTTACGTATAGTCTAAAATTGTTCCTAAATGGTTAAACTAGTTAGACTGGAATGGTTAGACTATATTATACCATCAATATAGTCTAAATAGTTCTAAATTATTTCTTTTCTACTGTTGCTGTAGATAAAATCCAGAGCTGGGCAGGGGTTTGGATGAATTTTCGATTCTAGGAAACTGTACTGGTGTTGTTAATGGCAGAAGGCATTTAAAGTTATCAATATACAAAGATATTTTACATTATCTCTGTTTATATCATAAATAGAATTAGTAGTAGCAAGAGGATATCTTTGCTCTGGAAACAGAAGTTAGTAATAATGCATGAAAATGAATAAATTTCCTTAGGGGTCCAAGAATTCCAGGTTGAGGAAAGTAAAGGAATTCCAAATGCTTCCTCAGATCACAATCTTGGGAATTCAAGGATCGTGTCAGTATTAATTACAAGATGTTTGATCAAATATAGGTGATAATTTACGGTTTCCATTCATCCTTCAAAACTGAGTTAATCCTTACCCGCATTACCTACTATATATTATTTACTGACTTATATAACAAAAAATTAAGTCATTCACAGACATAATAATACAATACAAAATAAACACAGAATCCATAAGCACGTCAAGAATTTTATGGATTCTTAGGTGAATCAAAACAACATCTAATTAGACAGAAATGAAAATGAAACAGTTACAAATAAAATAAGTGTTTGATGCTTCATTGATTATCAAAAAAATAGTACAAACATGGATCTTGCAATAGTATTAAATATAATCATAAATTTCAAATAATCCGAGTGATTCTCTTTATAAATCAGTTTACACATTTTCAAGATTAATTAAAATATTGCAATCCAACTTGAGATTTGGGGAAAAAAAGTAAAAATGAAAGTCATAATAATAATCAGAAAGTGCTCACTAAATTTTAATAACAAGGCAAAGCACAAAATAACATACTATATGCGTCACTTACAGTTGTCTCGAGACCATATCTATTAATAATGGATCGATGCTTTTCTTATTGGCAAAATAAAATGCCATTGGCCCAAAATGTCTTGTAGACCTCAGAAGATCAAATTTTTTCTTTTCTTGTATGTGCTCATAGGTTTGGTATGTTACCTGCAGAATAAAAATTGTAAAAATATAGAATAACTGAATTTGATTCACTTTCAGGCTCAAGAAAGTATACTTCAAGCAACTTATTTATTAGTTACAATCTACATTAACATGATTATGAGGATTGACATCAAATACTTCTTTTATGGCATGCATATGAGATTCTGAACAAGAGACTGCAGAGAAATAGAAACATCTGATCAAATTTAATGATTATTAAACAATAGTAAAAACCCATTAAAAATCCAGGTTGTTCATGCTAAAAATGAGAGTTGTTTTATAATCAGTATGAGATAACCAAACATGGTGTGGGATTCCTCCAAATAGTTTCATGCAAAAGATCCTGCACATTCTCTAGTTGCTTTTTGCTGCTGTGTTACATCACTATCATTCAGCCTTATGTTGTCATTCCATCAAAACATAAAAATCAAGCTTTTTAAAGCAATTTCAAATAAATAAAATCTGAATAAAAATTTAAATACAATGCGAAGCAGAAATAGACAATGAATTAGAAAAAAATTGAGAACATAAGAGTCAAGTGTAAGCCATTAAGAGCAGAAGTAAATAAACATATTAAAATGTTGATTCGTATAATATTTAAAGCCTTCGGTTGAAAAAAGTAGTACAGTATACTCTCTATCATCCGTGCTCATTCCAGAATCACAAAAAATTTAGAGAAACATTTTCACGCTCATCATGCATGTAAAATCCATGTTGATGTTCGATCGAGAGATTCATTCCGTGAAACTAGTGAGCCTTGACGGCATAGGCCGAAGAATATATTTTTTCTATCTTCCTCCACGTGCAATCTCTACCGGTTCAACCCCTAATTTTCCGAGGAATGAATCATCCACTTCCTGCTAGCTCATTCTCATACGAACACGTTTCTCCCTGACACGTCATTCTTTAACTTCTTCGTCCTATTTCACTTTCGCACGTGTTCCTTTAGTTTTTGCGTCTTGTTTATCGTCAGTTAGTAGCGTGAAATTTTTTACTGGTAAAAATGAGTGGTGTGAAATGGAAATGAAACGTTTTAAATGTTAAACAAAAAATGGAAATCCTTCAAAAACTTGACAATGGAGAATCAGCTAGTACTGATGTAGAAGATGTACTAAATGAGGGAAATACAATTTCTCATTCTGCTGCTCTACAATCTGTGGAAACTTTCTAAGATTATAAGGGACAACGAGGATTTGATTACGGTGACATTACTGCGGTTCGTGAAACATGTGTCGATATTCAACAAGAGATGAGCAGAAGCAAAGACGCATTACAGATTTTTTTAAGCAGTAATTGTTAAAAGGAAAATTCCTAGTTTGATGTTATACAGCATGCAAATGTAAGTAATTTTTTATAATTTTGTATTTGTGTTGATATTTCGGTACTTCTGTATTAACACCACCGCAGCTGAAGTTGCACTAATGCGCCAATAAAGAGCAATCTTGTTGTTCGAACACAGCAACCAACCACACACCAACCAACAAAAGATTCATTTGTTGTCACTGTTCCTAATAGAACTGGCTCTACCCTTCTTGATAAAATTATTGAAAACATTGCAGATGGTAGCACAATTTATTCTGACAGTTGGAAAGGTTACCAAACAAATAGAATAGAAATAGAAGGATTCCTACATGCTAAAGTTAATCATAAATGCAATTTTATTGATCCTGATACAGGAGTTCATAAACAAACAGTTGAGAGAATGTGGGGCAGTGCTGAATGGAGGAACAAGAGACATAGGAGGACAGCAAGACATCATTTGGAATCTTATTTATCAGAGTTCATGTGGCGACAGCATCAGGTGAAAAAAAATGGAGACTGTTTTGAATCTATGTTACACTCTATATCGGCCCATTTTCCACCGAAATCCGATTGACTACTCTGTTTTTAAATAAAGTGTTTTGAATTTTGAAAGTGTTTTGATTTTATAATTTGTCGCAAAAATTTTAGGTGTAGATTGGCGGCACTTAAAAACTGCCAAATCTGTAGCTGTGGTGGCGTTAATACGCAAGTACCATTTTTTCTTTAATAAAAAGGAGTTTTTGGATGATCCGTGTTTTTCTATTCTTCGTGCGATCCCTCCCGGAGATTAACCCGGATAATCGGGAGTGCACTGTATTTATAAAAAAATTCTATAAAACTTGCAATTAGAATAAAATACAAAAGAATAATAAATACAAAATTAGAATAAAATACATTCTATAATTTCTTACCCTATGATACTCGGGTGCATCGGGTTCAAACTGCATGCAGGCGCAGTCCAAAACAAATTCATACGAGCCTTCGTCAAGCAATTGCTAGAAAAGTTTACAAAGAGATAAGTTCTGATGAAACATAATTTTAAGGGTGGGAAAAAAAACCTTTTTAAAAGGCGACAAAAATTCTGAAATCAACCTCTACTTTTATATAATTCACAAAATCTGAAACCAGCAATGTATAGTACTAATTTTTAATTAGAAAATATACATACATAATCACATCAAGAAACTGCAAAATTTAATGATATGTACTTATTGCTCCTTTTAAATAATTTGTAACACTTCCCTTCAAACATTTTTAGTGCAAAACATTGTTACAAAAACTGTTTCCAAAATAAAGTTGGAAGAGGGGGGGGGGGGTTGCAAACAGTATTCTAATTACTCTACTATATCAATATTCTATTTTGATCATAAAACATTAATGTTATAATTAAATGAGTCTCTTATATCATATGCCTCCAAATGTGGTAATCTCTATTTTTCAAAAATACTTTCTTCAAAGATTTCCCTCAATGTGACTATTTGATCCTCATCATTTGATTTGATTTGGTTTTTTTTGGGGATTTTCAGCAACAAAGGCTATTATCCCCTATTCATTCCAAAGTTCTTTTCAATCTGAAATCAAAAAAGAGATGAAAATTGCCATCAAAAGACGGGCTAAAATTATGGCCGATCCAATTCGGTCAAGAGGAAAAAAAAAATGGCACCCTCCCAGAAAGGCCTCTATATACTTTTTTTTTTCGATCCTCATCACCATAAATCATATAAAACACATTACCGAAATGTTTCAAATGCCATGCAGTTTATTTCTTTAATCTCATTTTGACTAGATGCGACAGAAAATCCACTTTTCCCCAAACTTTTCTTTTTTTGGAAAGGGACACTTTTGCAGCTATATGACCAACATTTTGGCCCACCAAACAATAATTTGGTAACATCTTACTTTGAAGCTACATAAACACTACTTTTTTAACAGATCTCATAATTTTGATCCATGGTCAAATGGCAAGCACAATATCAGCTGTTCTACAAATTTCCATGGAACATGAATGTCAAGAGATTTAATTTACAATACTCAAATAAGCATGCAATAGGCCAAAATATGTGGTGGATCTTCAGTAATATTGGGTCTGAAAGTAGAGATGTTACCATCATGGCTCATCACAAGAACAAATCAGCTGGGTTAATTCCTCTTTCAAATTGAGGGAGAAACTGGTATATGATATATATCCATATGTTAAATCTAAATTGCACTTTCTCAAAGCATTTCCAATAGAAAACAGCTTTTGGCCATGTGGCTATCAAACTTTAACTCTCCATTAGGGGTAGTGAACTTTCAGCTCAAAAGTTCTTTTTTTTTATTATACAACATCTTAATCTTTAATTTTTATAATTAAACACCCAAAACATATTTACTTTAGCATGTGTTATTTAATAAAACCATTCCACAATAATTTCCACAATCTTGCAACAACATCCCCAACAATTCTTGCAGAAAATTCTCATCTCAAAGATTGGATTTTGTAAAAGTCATCTCAAGATTAGAAAAAAGTAATAGTATTAGTTGTGCAAATTTTAGCTAATCATTTGCAATTTCTACAGAAAATTCACTCAGCGCTTTAAATCCATTTTGCATTCAACAATTACCACAGTATACAGATTAAAATATATAAATATAAAAAAATGAAATGAAAAATGTCCCAGGTCTTCGAACACAGCAATATGAGAGATTGGAATTGTGGTTTTTGGCCCTTGGCAATGAGTGGCTGATGACACAAATTACTGACTCCCCACTTTTTGAATATCTATGACAATAACTAAAAAGACATGAAACCATTGCTGTGTTCAAGAATGAACATAACTGAACTCGAGTGATTTGAGAGGTCAGCTGCAACTCTTTATGGAGGGTTAATTACTTCACTTTCAAACTCTTAGTTTTAATATATGGTATGCGGGATACAAATTAGATGCAAGCTCAAATAAAAAAACTAACGGTAACTGTGCTTGGTCTAGACAATGCATATACCATAACAGAAAAAGTGAATGTATTCTGCAGACATATATTAACATGTACAACTTATCTAAACTAGTACACAAGTCAAACTCTTGAATTAAAATTTTGATGTTGGGCAATTCGAGAAAAACATATTTTTACGTTTCCTGCTTCCAAAGTGTTAAGACTTATAAGTATGAACAACTTTACAACATTTTTACAGCAAGAACAAATTTAACCCTCTGAGCATTTAAGCTGGCTTTTCCCATTTTTCATGTTTATGTGTATAATTTCTTAAACTACTATGAGTAAAATATTTTTAAGGTTTCAGAGACTTGATTAAACATAATAAAGAACCAATTATTTATTTTGAAAGCTAATTTCAAGATTTTTCAAGCTATTAGATCAAAATAACTCAACAATTAGAGGGTTAATCAAAACAAACTTAAAAAAGGTGAATGAATACCTCTAGATATGGAGACTCGAAAAGCTTTGGAGTTTCTAATTTCCTTCCAGGAATAGGAAAGAAGATCTGGTTCATTCTCTCTCTTTCTTCCCAGGTAGCTTTCCTTAAAGTACCGTCCACTTCGCGGACTGTTATGACACGATCCTAAAATAGGAACAGGCAGACAATTCTACACATTGAGCTTTCAAATAATTGGAAACAGATTTTTATTTTCAAAAGCAGTTTTAAAAAATTGCTCATGTCGAAGAATACAAACTTATTTCTATGAAGAAAATTACAGAAATATCTCACCCAGTATAAGGACAAGAAAGTTATTATCTGGAAATCTTAATATGACAGATAATCAAATGAAACCCTCAAGATTCTCGAAAATACAAATTGCACATTTTTATTATTAAACTACAAGTTCACATTAAAACTAAAATTGATAACACAAATCAGTGGCTTTTCCCAATCTTTTTCAGACATGACACAGGCATGGAACAAAAAAAGTTGAACTTCATAAATAGTGAATCGTGTCAAACATAAATGCCGAAAAGTAAAATAAGTGTAATTAATCTAACAATAAAATATATAAATTTATACAAAAAGTGCTTAAAATATTAAAAATATTGTAGAATTATTATATAATAAAAAATTAAGAATGATAAAATCCGATGCCGAAAAAGCGGAAATCCGCGTTTCCGCAGAAATGTGTCATGTCTGCTTTTTGGTTGTACAACCTGTTGCACAAAAAATGCTTTGCGGCCCACTAACTAAACAGTTACAATTAATAAAATTTAACAAAAGATATTAAAATAAAGAATTAATTAAAAATCGAAACTCTTTGTATTATACAGAATGGCACATATGCAGCAAATTCTAATAAAATACAAATACAAACAATAGAAAATAAAAAACATTAAAAAAGAAAAACTTGAAATAAATATATATAAGAAACAGAAGAAGTAAACAATAATTAATAACAATACACCTTTTTGCGCACCCAACGCAGCAGCATCCAGTGGTTGCATCAACTAAATTTTACTACAATTAGCCAACCAATCACTACAGAATTAAACAACAAAAATTCTCTAATAATTAAAATAGTTAAAATACATAAAAGAAAAATGAGAAAATAAAAGAAAATATAATCAAAATGGGGAAAAAATGGAAGAGAACCCTAATGGCGAACTTTTTCAGAGCCACCTGCCATCGGAGTTCTAATATGGACAAATTTTCTATCATTGGTAAGACTTACAAAGTCAATATACACCCTGTGGTCTGAATTTCTCCATTAAATGAAATATAAGAAATAATCCCTTTAAAAAAAAGAACAAGCATAATAAAAACCTTTATAACAAATCCAATAGATACTTGAGAATGTCAAAAAATATGAACACATATAATACATTTATATACTAAATGCACTTATATGTCAAAAATTAGTACAGCTTACTGTAAAAGGATTAAAATATATTGTTTATAAAGCAATAAAAAAACAAGTGATGACTCTTCAAACTTTCTTCGCTTCGACTCTTGATTAGTGTTCCGTGGCCCACTAATACACCATCCGATGTACACAAGTGGGCCACGGTCTATGGGTTGGGAACCACTGTTCTAGAGTTTAAGATGCTATTAAATAAATAAAATAAATTAGTTATTTATTACAGTGTCTTATAAGAGATCTCAATTTTACAGAAAGGAAGAAATATTTTTTTCAACACCAACAAGTATTTTGAACCAAATAGAAATTAAATAAATTTATAAATTGATAATAGGACTGAGGAGGATAAATTATTTTCCAGCACTATCATCCATAGTAAAATTGTATCCAAGAAATACAAAATCTAACCACACTAAAATTGTCTAATTTATGAAATAATAATACCCGATTCTTGAAAACTATACATTAGAATTTAATAAAGATGAATTCTTAACCTTCAGTGAATAGCTCATGCGCATTTTTATCAACATAACTTTTGAAAATAAAATTTGATGTGTGTATATTTGTTTGATCACTCCAAAAACAAATGTAACAATTTTTTATCTACTATCATCATTTCTCTTATTAATTCAAGGATACAATAGCCATATTTCCCTCACGTGAAAGCAAGATAAATTTTTAATCCTTAAATGCCCAAATCAATTTAACCCTTTATAGTTCTCTGGTATAAATAGTTACCACCTACGAAAGATTTTTTCTCATGTCTCGAAACATTATTGTTAAATGATAAATAGTTTAATTGGATGCTTAACATTCCATTGAGCTAAAGTAATAACCTAGATAAACATTAATTTTATAGTTTAATCGTAATTAAATTCAAAAGTGGTAAGTATGCTTACCAATGCCCGTTCACGGCTTGAGTGTTTTTATAAGGAAGTCATGTTACAGCATCTGTCATTAAATTTCAACTCACGGAAATTTTTCAGAAGTAAAACGAAGTCGTATTTTGTTCTTTATATCTAACACATTCTTATATTTAAATATCAGCATTTGTTACTGAATTTATTTAATTTAAATTCAACTTTCATTTTTAAAATTCAACAAAAACTGTTGATGCAGGAGGAGTTTCTATAAATTCGAGATCTTCCTGTTAATGATCTTATGCATATTTTGATTTAAATTTTGGTGTGTTCATTATTTAAATTCCCTAGTTTATGAATTTTTAGTTTCTTTATCAGCACAAAATGTGGTTAAGATATTATTAGTAAAATTGTGTTAGGTTGCAACAGTTTTATTTTTATGCAATGTAGCGCTCCTCCTAGCTGTCCCATCAGATACAAAATGAACTTCAAAATTTAATTTAATTAATTATTTAATTTCAATTCGAATAAATTACATGGGTTTTTACTGACAAATTTACAGAAAGATGTTTTAAATTACCTAAATTAAGTGGTAAATATACTTACCAGTGAACATTCTAAGATATTTTTACCCTTAATGCTCAGTGGTAAGTATGCTTACCACTTTCAGTTTCCCCTGAATGATCTCTGGTAAGTATATTTACCACCCCCTATTTCATAAATTATTTGTTAAATCAGCAAACGTGTGATGTTTTTGTATTTACAACATCAGTTTAACATAATATAACCCCCAAAAAAATTATTTCGAGATGCCCCGGAGTTATGTCCTATAAAGTGTTAAAGCATAAATTTCAATAAATTTCTATTAAATTTTGTTTAAAACACAAAATTTAAGTTAAATGTGAAGTAAAATTATATGCGGAGAATTTTTTTTCTTTTTAAATTTTTTAAAGAAAATATATAAAAAAAAAATTGGTAAAAAAAATCATTTTCAAAAACCTTTTTCACTTAAATGTTAAGGATTTTTTAAATATAGTAAAATATCAAAAAAACAAAAATCACTTTCTAATTCCATGCATTATCTCAAAAATAACTCGGAGAAAAGATTTAAAAAATTGAAAATGCTGGCATTTTGACTTCAAAATCTGCCTAACTGGTGGTAAACATCTGTTCAAAACTGTTTAGGAATTTACAAATACCTATTAAATTCATTGACAAAGCAAAAAAGAAACAATGGAATGCATTCAATTTAGCTAAGAAAGTGAAATGTAACTGTCCTATAAATAGGATGCTGAGTATTAATGGACTAATCTCCTGCCAATGGACAGTGGCATAACCAGACAGTATGGGCCTTCCAGCCTATGTTCAGGGTGGTTGCCTTAGAAAACCATTCTCCTTCACCATCATTCAACATAAAAGTACTTCATTATTTGAGATGCTTAATCGCACTTTATAATGCTTAGAAGGAGAGGGCTTTAAATTAATAATTTATTTTTGTGTTATTTGGCATGGCATTGATTCCCTTAATACTGTTACGAAGTTGTTTCCCTAACATGCTAATCTTGGCGACAAAAGGAATCTTCTAGCAAAATCCTGAACCGTGGTCCTATTTCTACTGGGAGCCAAAAATGTCATGAACCTTCTAGAGATAACGTCACATCCTACATATTGATGTCACTTCCTGTTGGAAAAGGTTTAAAAGCAAGTTCTCAAACCAAGAGCAGTGAGTTGGACTTTGGTCAGCAGTGAAGCTGATGAACTGAGAGACATTTGAGTGCTATTGAAAGTGCTGTAACCGAGATTTATTGGTGATCTCTGTTGATTATTTATACAAGTGCTGTTCAGTTTTGTTACCTGTGCTTTGTTAGTGCTTTACTGAAATCTTCGTAAAATAAAGAATCATTTGTTTTTTTATTATCCTGCTTGTTAACGTGCATTCACATACACCCACCCGATGATTTTTGTTACAATACACTGATTTATTTTTCAGACTTGGTGAGGGTAGGGCAGAAGCAGTGCCTATATGATTATGCAACAGTGGGCAGTTTGATAATATATATGTATAGTTAGTCGTTATAGTTAGATAAGGGGTGGGTGGGCATTTTGCCAGTCCAGCCGAAGTATGGTTGCACCACTGCTGTTTGTTATTCTCCGTAAAATTTACTTGCACACCTACTCTAAGGACGTGTTTTGCACTCAACACTCTAAAATAATCTCTTCATTAGAACTGTAAAGAAAAAAATCTCCAGAGCAAAAAAACTCAAACTCAATTATGGAATATTTTTTCGACAATATTGCCATTTCAGAAACATGCGCTTTTACAAAACAGAGATAATATAAAAGGAAATAGACAGTCAAATTCAAAACGTAAAATATACTTAGCTCAAGGGTAATTAAAGATTATTTAGAGTTTTCAGTTCTTGAAATTAAAAGGAAAAATACTGTCGTCACACTAGTGTTCAAATGCCAATAAAATGTTTGTTGAATTTAAATAATTACATGCATCAGAAACAAACTAGTTGTACACTTAAATGAATGGTCTGAAAATTTAGACTAAGATTTTGCCATCATAACATTTGATTTATTAAGCTTTTTGAAATTTAATTAAATAATCCTGGCCCAAAGGTAATAATATTATTTGATTATAGTAACTTATACAATCCACTACTGAAAAAAAATAGTTACATTCAATCAAAAATTATTTTCATTATTTTGAATGTGTAAAGAAATGAAATGCAGCGAATCCTCAAAAAATTATACTTGGAAAAAAATGAAATAAATCTTGATTTGAAATCATGAACCAATTTTTTAAAAATTTAACGGATATATAAAATATATCTGTTAAATAAAACTATATAAAATAGATAATGCTGGAATTTCAGTGCAACATTTCTAATACAACATCATTAAGTTTTATAAAAGAATAATGTCAAAATTGTGCTACAGTAACACATAATTAGACAAAATAAGAAGAATGAAAACAAATAAAAATACTATTAAAATAAAATAGTGAATCAATCATTTATTATACAAAACTTATTGAGTAACAGAATTTATATGCTATAGCAAATAACCTAAATATTTGTACCTGTTAAATAGAATGCTGTGCATCTTTATGCCACCCTATATAGCTAACTGAAAGAAAATCATGCATACAGTGAAATAAAAGGAAACAAAAGGGATAATACACACCCTACATGAAACTTCAGGAGAAATGTCAGTGAAGATAGTTTTATACTCCAAATAGCCCTGGAGCTCAGGATCTTTGGCAAGGACTTCATTTATAGGCTCCCGGACATCCATCACAGGTGGCATCTGAAGCTTTTGAAAAGCTTTTGCTGTTGCTAAGGCCTGGAGCTAAAAATTTAGAGTTCAATGCAACAAATTATTTTTCATTATAAAATCGAAGCAATAGATTGTGGGTAAAAATATGTTTAAAATTTCAAAAGCTACATAAAAGAATGAAATATTTGATTATTTGCAGAATGATTTTCATTTAAAAAGTTATTATGAGTTAGAAATGGTTCATAAATTTATTACTGATGCTGCATCAAACCCTTAATTGCCTCAGGTGTTCATGCACTGCAGAGTCAATGCATGAATTGCACAGAGTGTATATACAGGTCTTTACAGTACTTACTTCCTCGGTAATTTTTTGCTAGCCATGTTACAACATATTCTGCCTTGGAATGGAATAAATCAGCCTTAAAAAGGGGGTTGCTTATGTCTGTGCCCATATTTTAGGAAGTAAGCATGACAGTAAAAATTATAATATAGTCTCACCACGGATTCCAAGACTACCACTTTCAGACGATTTTACACCGGAAAGGGGTGTCGGGCAATGAGTCATATGAGCGCATTTCCGGAGTTGTTTGTTAGATCACGCTCAGTAAAATGTAAACATCACCCTTCAGTTTTTCACTTTCCTCAATATTTTGCCGAAAATAACTCCGCCCGGCACATGCACCAAAGATTTCCGAATCCGTTGCTATACAATAATTTAAAATTTATCTCACTTAGTGGAACTGTATTCAAATAATGAACTGGGATTTCAATTATTCCTTAAAAAATTGACAAAACAAAAACAAGTAATAAATTTTTAAAAATAATAATTAAAATGTCACATTCATGAGGAGTAACATCCCGATGATTTTCAAAAAACATTTAATCAAGAAACCGAAATTCGTTTCAAAAAGTTTACTGAAATGTTTTGCTTGTAAACAATATCTAATGAATAATTTTATAACTTTTTAAAATATATAAATGAACACAAGCAAAGGTACAAGATAATACTTAAATTTATTTAACGATGGAAAAAGACATGTTAATTTGATTTTTAAAATTAAAAAAAAAAGAGTTAAATATTTTGCTCATGCCCATTGCACAGTTATAAATAAACACTGGGAAATTGATCTGTTTAACATGATTTGGATTGGCTGGGGAGGCTTTTCAAAACAACAGCATCTTCTTCTGGGATAATATTCAATACCATTTTATAGATAAAACAAAAGCAAAATAGCAATAATAATAAAAAAATAATGAGATCGGTTTGATTTACAACAATAAAAAAATTGTTAACAATTGATGCTAGAAAACATTATTTATTGTTGTAAATAAAATTTAGAACAATAACAGATTGCTACCAATACGCATGCGCATGAGAATCGGATTAAAAGAAATTGAATATGCAATTTGAACGCCTCTTTTTGACGGATTTGGTCTAAACTTTTATACGGACCTACAATCATAACGATAAAACTGTGTACCAAATTTTATCCATTTAGCTATTCAAGTTTTTGAGTTATAGCGTTCACATGACCGCGGACATACAAATAGACAGACTTCCCGTTGACGGATTTTGTCCAAAATTTGATAGAAACCTACAAATTATGTTCAAAGACCACATACCAACTTTCATCCCCGTAGCTCTAATAGTTTTCGAGTTATCGTGTTCACAGACAGACACACACACAGACATAATTCCAAAATTGTGTTTTTTGGACTCAGGAAGGTCTAAAACGTGGAGATCCGTCAAAATCTCGAGTTCGAATTTTTTGACGATTACAATACTTTCTCTTTGTATACTTCGTATACGAGAAAGTAAAAATCTAATGTTTCTAAATGAGTAAATCAGGTTTCGGAGCTTAAATATACTGTTAAATTCAAATATATATTTTTAATTATCTTGCATTTGATTATAATACGAAAAAAATGTATTAAAAGCTTTATTTTAAAATTTGTGACATTCAAATGCTTCAACAGTAAATTTAAAATCATGAAAATTACATGATCTGATTTCTCTTACATTTTGATAAACTAACAATACCCTGCTAAATAAAAGCGGTTCTTCCTTTAACTTTCCCCTATACTTCCATATAAAACTGTCATTCACATAAATCTTTATCAGGTCAATTACTAATTTGCTTTAAAACATAAAATATTTTTACGAGATATTAACATATGCCTGTGTAATAATGAATATAAATGTGTACAGAAACCTGAATTAGCACTGCAGCAAAGTTAAAACAAAAGAAATCCAGAAATCATGGCATGGAATCTGGAATTAAAGTTTTCAATTTCAGTATGTGATCTTACACAGCAACTGTGAATCTCTGTCAAATTTTGAACCCAACCGACTCGAAAAAAGAGGCACAGTTCCAAAAGACATACTTGACTCTCTTCACAAAATGACTAATATAGGCACAACATGCACCATACTGTGTAAGTACACAAGCAGGGTTCATACTGTATATATGATAGTAAAATTCAGGAGTTTCTAAGGATTTTTTCAGGAGTACAGAAAATTTAGGAGATAACATGAAAAAAAAATCAATTGTAGAGGAGAAGGGGATAGTGTGGACAATTTTTATAAAATTGGCAAAAAATTATACTAAATATCAATTCTCCCATCTTTCCCGATTGCGGTGACTCAGAACATGTGCGGTAGACTCTTTCGGTGCTAAGTAAGGTCAGAAGTAAGAATTCCGGATTCCAGCGACTTTCTATTAATAAGGAAAAATGGAAACATCACATTTTTGTGTTTCATCATAATTTTATCTTTTGCTTTTCAATTGTAATTTTTCAGGAGACAAAAAGAAATATCAGGATAAAAAACACAATTTTCAGGAGTTTTCAGGGCCCTTAGAAAAAAAAGCAAAATTCAGGAGTTTTTCAGGAATTTCAGGACGAGTACGAACCCTGACAAGAAAGTCGATGGGAGAACCTTCCTGCATGCTTCTTTCCCCTCTTCCGAAAAAGGTAAAAGTTAACTTCTCCCACTTCACCTTCAAAAACTTAGAAACACTTAACCCGTTGCGGACAGGTACGGTGTATAATGTGTGCCACAGTTAACCGATTTTGAGATTGAGGTGTACGAAATCCAGGTACCGAAGAGGATAGCAGCTACAATTCAGGCACAAATGTGCATATTATCTATCCATTCAAACCCTTAATCTTATTAAACTATAAAAAATAAAGTTTTATGTAATTAAATAAGCACAGAGTTGTATAAAATGGGACGACGTATAAATTGTGCCAACCTGATCCGAGAGATCTAAAAAGTTACCTGTCTGCAGAAGATTAAACAATCAACATAACTTGTCTTTACAAAACAGTAAAACTAGGCATAGCAAAACTTTTCAAAGTGCCCACTTTTGTTTGGTACAGAATTTTGGGCCCATAGCCAAAATGTTAAAATAACCTCTAAAAAAAAGGCACTCAAACCCTTGCGAGCAGCAGGGGTAGTGGCCCAATTGACTTCAACATAATCCATTCTTTTCATCTCTCTGACCTTAGGGGTTTTTACTAAGAGAAAAGAGAGGATACACAGGAGAACTAAAAAACAGCACTGAACACAACTTGAAGTGGAAAGTGAAATTTACCTTCTACAAGGATGGAGGATGAAAATAAACACAGAGTAAGAAGCTGCAATTAGATTAGTGCATAGAAGGCAAGAAAGCAAATTTGTCAATTGTGAAAGAATGCAAATAAACAAAACTATTAAAGAAATAGACATGATTTTAAAAGAGTATGAAAATTTTAAATTTTATGGTGTCAAATGAATTTGTCAAGAAAAGTTTGCAGACATAAACAAAATTGTTCTAGAATGGTTAAGGAGATTCTCTTTCCCATTTAAATACAAAATTGAAAAAAAAGTAACTGAAAAAAAAAACTGGAGTATCCAAACAAAAGAAATTATATCTCTGTTTCACAAAAATTAGAAATCTTCATATAAAGTACTTTTTCGGTTGAAATCTAGAAGTTGGAACACAATCTTATTGAAACGGCGCCAGGACGCCAAAGCAAGATGGATGCTAATGGTAAACAAACATGCATCGGTCACAGTTAAAAGTTAATCGTTTAAAGTTTAAATCTTGTATAGAACCCATTGCATTTCTGATTTGTCTTTGCAGTATCTCCTGTTTCAAATGTAGAATTTCAACAGAACTATTAGCTTTCCTAGCTCATTGAATGTAAGGAATATATTTCTTTTAATTATTCTAATGAAGCAGAAGAAATTGTGCTTGCGATGCCTTTGGCATCTGAAGGGGGCACTGGACAAATGTTTTTAACTTAAAAAAACATTAGCGGCTTCGCTTTCAGCAAAGCAGGAACCTAGTAGCTTTGCTAGCTTAGTGAATGTATGGAATCAGCTTCTTTTAATTACTCTAATGAAGTAGCAGAACAAGTAATAGTAAAATAATTAAGACTTACTCAGTTCTAATATTGCACTTGGGAGGAAATGCTCTAACTATATAAAAAAGAAAAATGTGGTGCATCAAGGAAACCATCACACAGGTGAAGACAGAATTCCAAAATTTGACCAAGCAACTTCAAAAATTCCATGCAAACGATTTTTATTATAAGGCAAAGAAGAAGGAAAAATCTCTCAATTATGTAATCAGAGAAATATATAATAACTAAATAAATCAAAGTTCTATTTTTCAATTTTTTATTAATTGAAATCATCCTAATTAAAATATATTTCATTATTTAATTAAATATTTAATAAATATTTTACAGTAATTCGCATAGTATGTAAATAACTCAAGAACGTAAAACGTTTGCCGTGGCATAAGCAATCTAGCCAATGGAGCTAATCTGCTTGCTTTCCTCAGGTAACCATATTGGCGGCGACATCGCATGTGTTCCAACTTCCAGATACCAACCCTTTTTTCTTCACAGGAATCTCAAAATTCACTGTGCCAAAATTAGAACTTGCATTAATAGATAATTTTTGGTCCATGAAGGAAAACCCTCCAGAGTGATTTTGCTTTTTGCTGTATATATGCAAATAAAACAGAAGAAGCTTTTAAGAAGCTTATAACTACTAAATATCAACTGAAACCCACTTCTTTCAACCTTGATTCAGTAGCAAATTCAAACTTTGGTGGCTCAAGTTCCGTCTTTGAAGGAGCAAAAATCTTCTCATGATCTAAGCCTGTAATTTTTTTAAGGATCTTTTGAACATCTGTATTGATAAACAGCTTTTCAAGCGTCTTTTTCGTTGAATTAACATCTGAAAAAAATTATTCATATTGTTATCTTTTTGTTAAATCAATATCATAATAAAAATGATAAAAATAGCATTATTTAACATTCAAAAGTATGAAAACTTTAGCTCAAAAATATTGATGGTAATACATTATGGCAGTATAACTCAGATAATGTATTTTCAATTCACTATTTATTTTAAAGATATTTTTTTAGTGAGAAAAAAAATTCACCTTTATGTTACAATATATTTAATAGATAGTAGTGAAAACTATAACTGTATGTCTAATTGAGAATGGGATGGTTTTGGGCTCTAGGGGTCATGATCAGTGAAGACCTGCAGATATTTTCCAGAAGTCATGTTATGAGAACCATTGCAATAGGTAGAATTCATATAAGGAATCAACTTAACATAAAGATATCATTTAAAAAAACATTCATACACAATCAATGAAAAAAATCGTAAATTATGGCTGTAAAAGAAGTCGTCTATATTACAGAAGCTGGCTCATAAAATCGTATTTTGAAAAGTCTCCGATTTAGAAAATTGTAAGGATTTAATCTAATGTTCTGTGGGGTACCAAATTACTCTAGCTCGGGATGATCACTCCACACTGTGCAAATTCAGTCACACCACTCCACAACCAGTCGTCAATGCAAAAATCCAATGACAATTGATGTGGTATGGTTGAAAGTTTGATCATTCAACTTCGCTTGAAATCCATTTGGACTGTTGTGCCATAAAAGCTGAAATGTGACCCATTTAGATACAAGATGGAAGCAGAAGCAAAGCAAAAAAAAGAAGAAAACCACACTGTATTCAACGCGACATTCACAGCGGAAATCAGAGGGGGGAGAGGAAGGAAGTGCAGTAGCCCATAGCCGATGCATTTGCGCAGAATGACTGTGAATGACCTACCTAAATGGATGGGCTGAGAAATGGAATGGTCGGGAGTGACACAATGCCATTTCTGCGGCGTGGAGTGATCGTGAATGTCCATCTTTACACTGAAACATAACAGAACCAGAGAAAATAAAAATAGCACCAAGAGCAAGAGAGAAGACTTAGCTTAATTTCCTCTTATTCAAACTGAACTTTGAGGAAATGCCTACTCAACAGACCACCACGACAGGAAATCTCATCTGTACTGATTTTATTGCTCTGATTGTTTGGATTGACTGACAAAATTGGTAAAATAGAAATAAATAATTTATGGTTCAGTTCAGAGTAATATAGCATTAAAATAAACATAATGTATAAGTCTGAGATAAATTGAGCATATCATTTCATATTCAACGGCAAAAATATTAAGTGAAAAAATAACTTTCATAGTTTTCTTTGAAGACATTTTATTAATTTTTCCTGTAATTAAAAGGCCAGTGCTAATGGGAAGGATGTTCACTGATTACAATACTTATTTCTTCAGTGGTAAAAAGATATAACAAAATGGTCCTCTGGCAATCTATACAAGAAATAGCAATTGGAGTAAAATCCAATAATTCCAAACTTGTATATATTTTCAACATAGCACTAGAGTTTTTCAAGTTGATAGTGCGACATCATCATACGAATTAAAAAAATAATATCGTACAAGAAACAGTTTTCAGGCAAGTCCAACACAATCTTACTATAATATCCACTGAAGTTAATAGTTACTGAAAAGCACTATAATGCGATTAAAAAAATAATGGACAATGAGACTTTTCAAAAACCAAACATTGAATCAACTAACACACTTATTGTCCATATTGCATGTTAGTTAATTCGACAAAAATTTATGCCAGAACAGGAAAAATAATTGTGCCAAATCGTGAGAGATGACTTATTCGAGTAATCGCATCATAAGAACCCTGAAAACTCATACATGTATATAAAATAAGATATAAAACAAAACTCTATTCAAAAATCATACTCTGAGTGCTATAATTGTTTATAAAAGCATAAACATTTCTTGAATAGCCGGTATAATTCCTTAAGATCGAATTCATCTTTTACATTTGTTTACTTCGTGTTTACCAAATAAAATTACAGTTACCTTCTGAGAATGTCTGTTCTTGATATTTATTTAATCATTCAGAAGTAAATTTTCTGAATCAAAATAAGAATTCAATAAAATAAGATAAACATTCAAGATTTAAAATGTAGCATTTGATTTAAAATTTGTGCTACAAATTAATTTTTTTTGTATCGTAACTGAAATATTTTCTATTTCTTACGGACTTTCTGGAAATTTAACTGCACTAACGTCAACCGCGGGCGGTATGTTTTTATTTTTAATTCAGCTCCGCTCCTGCTGATCTTTTGCGACCAACGTTTTTATTGCCGTATTCATTTATTTGATTTGGTGTAACACAGTATATTTAATTTTACTAATTTACAATTTTTCGAACTTAAATATAAAATGAATCTTGCTACTGCACAGAATGCATTTACGGATTTAATCAACTCTATAGATAATCAAGAGAGAGCAGAATTTTTATCATGGCTCAGAGATAGTTATTTAGCCGGTACAGTATCCACAAATTTTGTGTTCTGTTGCAATAAATAAATCTGAATGAATTGCAATCGATCTTTCGATATGATAAAGTTTTGTAAATTTGTCACAATCATTAGTACTTACTTTTTTTGGTATAATATCTATTGGCTTAAATATTAACATGGTTTCACATTTTTTTTATTATCATTAGCGAGTAATTTTATAATAATTTATGAATTATAATATCCAAAAATGCTTTTAGCTAGCCTTTAGCTCCTCTATGCAGATAAAACTTTTTCTTTTGGTTTTTATGCTGAATAAAAACACCTAAAATATCTTAGGTATCTTACAGATGCCTAATGCATTGATTTTTGGTTAGAATATCAGTAAATTCTTGTGTTTTAGATAGAATATTGAGCATCATAAATGTTTATCTTGATGTCAGTGTCACTTTATATAAAAGTGATTTATGAAATCATTTTCAGCTCCCATAGAACTTTTCAAAACATTTTGTATTTTCATGGCCTTTTGCAATCATACACAGAACCAACTTCACAGTTAGGGCTCATCCATCTTCGTTTATAAGGTTTTGCAGCTCTGCTGCAATAAATACATCTTCTGGATTTACATTTGTGAGGAATGCGGCCAACATGTTTCAGTCTTTCCTTATCTGAAACTGTATGTTTTTTGAGTTTTAATATTATAGAATTAGAAAAAGGTTTTCGATAAATGCATCTTTCGGGTTGTTTTTGATGTCCTATTGACACAAGAGTAGTTATCACATTTAATAAAAAAAAATCATATTATTATAATATAAATTTTTTTTCACCATGCATCAAAGTATACATAATATATGAAATAGGAATCTCTGCATCCAAAAAATGCTCAGTGTTTTTGGGTTGCATATAAGGTAGTCTGTAAAATATGGTTTTCTAAAAAAAAACTCGTAGGAAATAATGTCAGAAAGATGGGAATAGTTGAAGGCTCTGAGTTGGTTAGAATTATAATGGAAAGTTATAACGTCTGATATTCCACTGTAATGTGCATATTGTGCATTTTTCTGGACCTTTGTTTGTCCAGATATCTTTAGAAATATGGGAAAGCCCTGGCAAACTTCTATCATCAATATCAGTGTTTTTGGTTGAAGATGAATGTTCATCAATGCCAACCTCTGCTGGGCCATTCTCCTGTTTTGCACAGGACATTTGCAGATGTTTGAAGTACATAAAAAAAGTAAAATAAGATGTGTATTCATTTTGTTTTGCAATTGAATTCAAAAGCAGGACTGGTTCTCAAATTTCAGGTAGAAAACAAAACAATAATTACAGTTTAAATACTTAAAAAATGATTTAATATGCTCGTTATGCACGGGCTCAGAAAAAAAATTAATTTCCACCTTGATTTCTTTCTATATGTCATAAACTCTGTGAATTTAGAACTTCTATATTGCCATTATATTTTTTCCTAAGAGCTAAATAGTACCTCTATCCAATTATGCTACATTTTTGCCAAATACATTATTCAATAAAATTTAAAATTTATTTAATTTGTGTTATGCACGGGACATGTCTGAATTTTACTCCATCTCAGCAGTAGGAATTCAAAAGTTATTATGGTAATTATATTTCCAATGAAATAAAAGCTACTATAAGTAACAGGTAAAATTTTGAAGGAAAAAAGTTATCTATTTTACTTAATTATATATGTATTTTTTGGTTTTTAATGAGGCCATGACATAATTCATAATAATTACCATATACATAATATGGACTATTTTTAACAGGTAAGTAACAACACTAATTCATAGTTTTGAGTAAGAAGGTGATTAATTTGGTGACCTGAATATCAAATTTTATAAAGAAATAAAGATAGAGGATAATTGAACATTATAGGGAAAGAGACATGCATTAGGGAAGTTTTGGATTGTATGTGTGACTACTTTTCAGTAATAAGTTCTCATATAAACACCAAAAGAATACAATTTCAAGAATTCCAAAATGATAAAAATTTTCCTGAATCAAGAGTCTTACAATTGGATTTTGCCATGAACTATAGTTGCTCATACCAGGATGAAGTCCAGAGCACACTTTTGACATAAAAAAGCATAACCCTATTTACAGCTGCAGTATTTGTACATGAGAAAATGCAATATTTAATATGTTTTGACACTTCCTAGAAGAAGAAAAGTACTGTATGAGCTTTCATTGAAAAAATTTATGAAGAAATTCAGCCAAATGCAAGGGAAAACAATTTTTTTGAAGAGTTAATATGGACAGATGGCTCTTCATCCGAGTTTAAAAATAGATACATGACCTTGCTGCTACAAAATCTTAGCATTAAATTCAAAAAAGCTTTCTACTGGAAATATTTTTCAATGGCTCATGGAAAAGGTGTGATGGATGGAATTGGTGGTAAGGCAAAATGCTTGGTACGAAATGCTGTCTTGTCAAAAAAAATCAACCGTCCCAATTATACAGTCAGCAGAAGATTTTGCAAATGTTGTTCAAAAAAGCTATGCCATCTACAACAGTTATATTATTTTTAGATAAAGATATAAATAGAGATAACAGTGTGTGGGTTAAAGCAAAAGAAATACCGGGCATTTCAAAAATGCACAGAATTAAATGTTCACCTTCTTCTGGTTTAGAATTTTTTTACAAATGCTATAACACCAATAAAACAAAATATTGATACCATGCCAGTTAACACCCATAAATATTTGTACAGAAAATTGGGTTGTGGTGAAGTATGATGAAAGTTTATATGCTGGAGAAGTTACTCAAGTTTTAGGTAATGATATTGGAATTTCTGCCATGAAAAAGTCTGGAAAATTTTCGAAATGGCCTAAATGAGAATATAAAGTGTTCTACAACATGAGTGAAGTCATTATAGTAATTCAGCCACCTACAGTTATAAATGCTCGTGGAGTTTTTGACTTTCCAGATTTTTAGAAAAATCTGTGTTATGCACGGGACATGAAAACAAGTGCTAATATTTCATTTAATATTAAACTTGCAGAAAATTTCTTTACAGTATAAATTGGTACTAAGGAAAACAAAGTAAATTGGTAACAGTTTCTGTTTTGCAATAAAAATAAATGTGAAAAATAAAAAAGATTATGTTTTTGTGTAATGCACGGGCATCCGATTTTTGTTCAAATAAATCGTCCTTTTTTGAAAAATTTTATTGTGATATTTTATTTTTTTCTCTCATTACTTAATAAGAACATTATGTAGATATATTTTTTTAAAAAAAGAAATTTAAATGTAACAATATTTTTCCAATTAAGGAAAAACATGTAAATATGTTCATTATAATGAGAAAACTTGAAAATTATAATGCTGACTTTTAATAAATATGTTCATTATAATGAGAAAACTTGAAAATTATAATGCTGACTTTCAAGAATTGATTCCATATTAAAAAATTTAGTTAAAATAAATATTTTATCTCATTTCCTAAGGTATAACCTATATACTTTAATATTGCATAAATAAAAAACATATACAAGTAAAAAAAAAATTCGGGTTCAGAGGGTTTACAGTGGAGAATGGCCCTGCTTCATTTTGTGATGGCTAATCAAATCTTCATCAAAAGATAAGTTCTGAAATATTTCATGCACTTCTTTAGTATTTAATCCTCTTCTTCATAATTTATGAAATTTCAAAAATGGTATTACTTGAAAAAATAAGACATGACACTATAATGATTAATTGAAACTAGATTGAAATTTTCCAACTTCTGAGAGAACGGTTCAAAGATGAAACACCTTTGACACATCTCTTTCTCAACACATCCCCAAAAATGTAGGTAGAAAAACACACAAGATCAAAGGGTAGAGCCCTAGTCATGAGATCAAAAGAACCATGGCAGCACACCTATTCCAAACCAAAGCAAACACACTTCTATTTTCTACTATCTCATCTGATGGAATTCAACCTTTACCAGAGTTTGGTTTCATCATGATACCAAACATTTTATTTAATTTTTCCAACACTTTTGTTTATTTACCTAAATAATTGAACTTGTAATTTATAATTGAGAAAGACTATAGTTGGTCCATATGTTATACTAGAAAACCACCCGGCATGTTTTGACGGGTGCAAATTGCCTCTTCATTCCAGAGATTTCCTTTCAAATTTGACGTGTTTAAATAGATATATATGCGAGAGAAATGTTTAACATTGATTGAAAACAAATAAAATAAACATATGTATTATGACAGGAAATATTTTTTTTATTGACATATTATTTAAATATTTCTTTATTCAGAAAACCTCTTGGTAAACAACATTCCGTGTGAAGTATTTTTTGTTGTTTAATAATTTTCCTTGTACTTCAGATGTCTTTGTGTAAATTTTAATGTGATTGGGAATTCTAGACCTTGAAAGTGCAACATAGAGCTGTCCATGTGAAAAGACAGGCTCATCGAGGTAAATTCCAACATGATCGAAAGTTTGCCCCTGCGATTTGTTGATAGTCATTGTGCAAGCTGGAATTAACGGGAACTGGCGGCGGTCGAGAATGAATGGTAGATTCACATCACTGGTGGCTAATTTAATTCTTGGCAAGAAAACAACATCACCACGATTGCATTCAGATACAATTTGGCATCCAAACTATATCACGCGCATGATATACCACTGACGTAATTTATTACTTTCTATTAAAAAACAAATTAATTTGAAATATAGGATTAATATAATTTAAAATTTCTCGGGAACTATTGATCATAGCGAGATAAATTTTATATCAATGGATAGAAAATTTTATTTCACTAGTTTAGATCCATTAAATTTGAAATTAGAACGACAATTACTCTTTTAAATTTAAAATTACTGAAATTTAGGTTCTCTAACAATGAAATAATGCTGTTTAACATCTCGCAGTGTTATGGCACGAGTTTTATTGTTGGTGACGTCAGAGCATTTCCGGAATGATCTGGGCTATTATATTAGTAATTCCACTTTTGATTTAAAAAAAATAAATTTTTATATTTCAATATATAAATCAATTTTGAATTTGAAAAATTTAAAGTGTTCTCAATATTTGGCTTCATAAGTATTATTTGCTAGACTTTGGTGTATTGCTGTCATTTGAGGAATAAAAAAGAAGTAGGAATTTAAAATGCTGTTAAGTTAAGGAAAAAATTTTAAAAAATTGTCGTGTAAAAAAAAAAGGTTCAATGTGTGGTTTGTGGTTTCATGGTAAACCCAATGAGCTTTAAAGGGCTAATTCTGAAGGATGTCAATTAAAATAGAATGTCAGACAATTTAAAGGCAAATATTGAGATTTTAGATTACCCACTAAAACAAGACACTTGCAAGACAAGTAAAATAATACAATGAACAGTACTTTTCCGTTAGCCGGGCACAAATGTTGCCAATTGTGAACCAAACGTGAGCCAAGCGAAGTGAATGTCGCCAATTGTGAACCAAACGCGAGCCAAGTCACAAAGCGAATGTCGCCAATTGTGAACCAAATGCGAGCCAAGTCGCCAAGCGAAGCAAATGACATTAGCCGGGCGCAAATGTCGCCAATTGTGAACCAAACAAGAGCCAAGTCCTCCAAGCGACTTGGCTCGCATTTCGACATTATTTGGCGATTATTCGCTTGCGCCCGGCTAACGGGAAAGTACCCAATGAACATTTTCGTGATATTATTTTACTTGTCTTATCCTAGTTTTGACTTAATAAATAAGTAAATATGTATTGAAAATTTTTAATCATTGCATTTTTTTGTATTTTATTTTAGAATCGTCAGGTAGCCAGGCTTATTTTGATCTACGGACAATAGCTGAAGATATAAAGACATTAGTTCCCACTGAGGCTATATTTCCTTCTGAACAAGTTAATCATTCAAAGATTAGCAGTGTATGTAAAGCATTTATATACATCTACGTAATTCAGTTGATGATCATGTATAACCATACACTATTAGTTTTAATATTATTAATTAGCAATTAACCCGTTAAGGTTTATAATTCTCTCTATCTCTTCTCAATTCCCTCTTTTACAAATCTCTCATTAATTGGCAATTGACCTGTTAAGATTTACAATTTTCTTTATCTCTTCTTAATTCCCTCTTTTACAAATCTCTCAAAGTAATTTCAGCATGAACATCTGTATTATGTTTTTGTCAGTACATAATTGGAACTGAAATGAAATTTGAATCAGTTTATGTTAATTAAGTTTTAATTTAGTTTGATTCAGTCTAAATGATTTGATATTCACAGATGTCTATCTCTTCTAATAATAAAGGAGAATGTGTGTATTGGCATTCTACAGGACAGACCACTAGCCTTAGAGCAACGAAATTTGGCATAAACATACTTTGGAGAGTGCGAATGTGCACCTCAAAGACATTTTTTTTTGAAATTTTAATTATAATTTAAATTAATAAAAAATTAAGCTAAATTTTGACGTTTTCCTTAATACCTTCCAAAAATATTACAGCACAAAATTATTTTTACACCATCTGAAAATTTAAAAATTTATCTTTTCAATGATATCAATTAAATTTTCGTACGATTTTTTCTCTAATTTTAAAAATGTTTTTTGTCATAATTTACAACAATACTTTTCATTGTTGCAATTCATTTCAAACCATTTTCATTGTTTAAACAAATATTCAATTGCATTTTTCTTTTCCATTGTTGAAAGCTTAGAAAATATCTAACTGGATTTTACTTTCTTCTTTTATTTGATCAGTTTTTCTGTGAAATCTGTAAAGGAAGTCCTCAAGGTAGTAAGTATATAATGAAATAATCCAGGAAACTGAAAGATTATCATTGCTATGTTTTAATTCTTTTTATCAGCGTGTTTTAAGCCAATTAGCATGCTGCTGGACGTAAAATGTGCTGCACCAATTTAATGTTGAAACCAAATGCATATTTTATGTTAAAGTAGACAAGGAATAGAACAAGTGGAAGGCTACGAAAAGAACGTGTATCAAATGTCTATAGCAATTTCAAGTTTAAAACTACTTTGTTAAGGGAACCATGAATATAAAATTATGAATAAGAGATTCAGTTTAAATTTTATTTCCTGCTATCAACCTGGTCACCAAAGGCGGCCAGTCTTAAATACATTTGCACTACTAAAATAAGATTAACAACAAATTGAACACTTGGTAAATAATTTTGTTCTGAATGGCACACTTCAAAGAGTCTGGAATGTGCTATAGGCAAGATATGTCTTACATTCCCAGCTAGTTTAACTCTGCTTTTGCACTTCGTACAAACATCATACATCCTTTAAAGTCTTTGCTTACCTTAAGTAGGTTGATAAAGCCTAAGAAAATGTTCTATTTTGCTCTGTGAGTGCTCTGCTTACTCTGAGATAGAAACTTTACATTGAATTTTCAGTATAATAAATGTAGGATTTTACCAGTGAGCATAATTTAATCACAGCGTGAATAAGAATTGTGAAACTAGATTATCACATATGATAGATGGCACCAGGAGTCCTGTTCATGATATATCATGAACAGCACAATCTTTTTCTTCACAAAACCGTGGAGCACGATCCGAGAGTTGCAGACTGGCAACTCTGTCTCTCCCTTTAATTATGTTGTAAAGGCTTCTCTGCACAGCACAAATTAAGTTGCCCGACGTTAACTATGCAACAATTACTGTATCCCATTTATTTTTCCCTTCTGGTTATCACTAATTCAACTAACTACTTTTAACCCATTCACATCTATCCCTGTGATAATCTAGTAGTCAGTATAATTATTAAACTCCTTATTATCTTTCTTTTATATATAATTTCCCCCTGCAAAATTCTCCCCCTAGTTCTTAAATAAATGTTTTATATTTAAATTGAAGTCTCTTCATTTTTTCATGTAATAATTTCTATTAAAATTAAAGTGACTGAAACCCTAACAAATCCCCTAGACTTAATTCTGGTCCATTTACCCCTTAAAGGTAATCCCCCCCCCCCGTGAGCGTGCTGTTTAATCTAATGGAATTGCTGCATAAATAAAACGTATTTTAAATTTTTTGATGGATTTTAGATCTGAATATTAAAAGCCAGCTTTCTTAAATATAAGTTCAATTTTGCATATAAATTGCTTTTGCATATTTTTCAAGTTTTTGCATATAAAATTTAGAGATGCAATGAGTATTCAGTATTCGGCCCATTTGCCAAATAAATTTGGAATGATAAATTTTTAAATGTGCTTTTAAACATTTTGACAAAGAATAATGCAGAATTATATTTCAGTACATTTATTATCAAAAAAAAGAAAAGAAAACCCTCCAAACATTTACTCTAATTTAAGTTGCATAGTACATAAGTAGGTATATTTTATCATGTTACATATAATTTATCATTGTAAAATCTGAAATTATGATGCAAAAGCAATAATTTTCAGGAAGAATTCTGATTCATTTGGTTTCATATATATTATTAACTAGCAGTACGCGCACGGCGATGCCCGTGGAATCAGGACTTCAACAAAATAAAAAAAAGCCCACATACAATTGCATAAATGAAAGTTTTAAAAACTAAATCAAAACAGAAATATATATATATTATTGAGTTGGTCCGCCTCCTTTTCCTCTCGACCGAGTACCGTTAAATCCAAATAATGTTAAAAAATTACAATGTGATATTTATTACACCGCGAGCAAAGTATGAAAGCCAAAGAAATAAGTTAAGATACGCTTAAAAATAATAATCGAAGTCATGGAGTAAATACATCATCTCCTTGCAGAACGCGAAAGTAATGACGTCACCCTGGCCCTTCAGCCAATGAAATTGCCCGCAACGTTCCGGAGACTGTCGTGGGCGGAAGCTTCGCTAGAGGAAACATATCGTTCAACTATCAGGAAAAAATTAATTTTAAAAAAACTAAAAAAGATATTTTAACCATTCTCGTTTTAAATCCGACAGAACCGTTGCAGTTATAAGCTGAAAAAAATTGAAAATAATAGTGTTATTAGAAAGTCGGATGCAACAAATTTAAAAACAGAACCAACATTTAGGTGCAAAACTGACTGATTTTTAAAAAATTCTCAAAATTCAGTAATTTAAGATAGAAATTCAAAACTAACTTCATTAGAACGGAAATCGCGTGCTCTTTCCGATGGTCTATCTATTTTTGTCGTACAATTATTTGAAACCATTCTAATGAGAAATTAGTGCGAAAAATCAACCAAAACAACACAAAACATTAAATAAAAAAAATTCTAGATTAAAATTTAAAATTTCGGCTTCGAGGTGCACTCAGTCACCATTACGACTATCTGTGTGCCAAATTTCATGGCTGTAAGTGCGATAGATTCGTCTGGACATCGCAGACAAACACACACACGCACACAAACATTGCCTTTTATAAGTATAGATTTCAGAAAATAAATGTTCTGTAAAAAAACTGTACTTACATGTGAAAGATATTTTCTTGCTAAATTTGCAAATCTTGGAAATTTTTATGTGTTTTTTTCCACCAATTACATGGACACTCCATCCTAACGATTAGAAGGTCTTTATCAAAATAAGAATTTATTTCCAATGATTTTAGTTTATCCACTGAATTTTATTCTGTATTTATCATTGTCATATTCTGCAATGATGGCTCTTTTAATTTTGGAAAGCAATCCCAAAATGAAGATGATTTCTTATTATTGGAATTAAGATATTTCAAAAATTCATCAAGGTTATTAATCTTTATTTATTTATTATTTTTTTTCATTTGTAAGTTGAGAAATATTTTCCTTAAGATCAAAAGTGAAATTTTTTAAAAAATGGTTCGGTCTGAAATTTAGACAAATATAAGATATTCGGTCAAATCACCATTTGTTACATCACTAATAAAATTTTAAATGTGGTTTTGTTGACTAAATGCTTGCTTCTGATCTCTAGCTGTCATTTTTCTGAAGTAAGCAGCTCTTATTTTTAGTTGCTATTAAAACATGCTTATAATACTATTTCTTTGACACAGGGCAATAATGAATCAATCATGCATGTGGACAGTTTCCTGTTTGAAGATGATCACATCGATGCATTGGTAGAGGAAGGCAAAATGAGTAGAAATTACTGCAAGAGCTGCGGATCTGTCGATGTTGCACCCATAAGTTAGTTTATTTTTTGATCAGTCATTCTATTTTCATTTCTAAATCTAATCAGTTTCTTGTAGGTTTAGTGATCTTAAATTAGGATTTTTATAGATTTGAATTAAATTATGTGTTTCTTGCAAGCATTATAAAATCAAAGAATAGGTACTTTACTTCCATCACATGAAGCAATGTCCAAGTATATTCCAGTAGTGATGCAAGAGCTGTGAATAGCAGACTGCCGGAAGAAAGACATGAATGAACGAATTAGATTTCCAAAACATACTTTTATTAGTGTACTAGCTGCATGGCCCGGCGTTGCATGGGCTATCTCGAATAATGCGTCATTCCCTGGCGGAGAGAAGAAGTGAGGTCATGTGTCACAAACGCTTAGATAAACCAGCGTTGCTGGGTGTACATATTTTTTCATATTCCAGCGTCCAGTTTATAAACACGTGAAGCAAGATGCACTACATACATGAAATCTCAAAGTTAAATCTCAAGGAAAACAAACATTTTTAGTAAAAACCCTATTTGAACGATATTGATTTCTCTGTTTCTTTGTATCAATTACCAAAACCAGCACCAGGGGTGAAAATCCTCCACGGATCCACGATTTTCCGCTTTTTTGTATTATTTGTAAACTGATATTTAGGCAGGACTCTTTTGTGCCTTTTTCTTTTATAAAGCAAAATCTGATTTATATATTTTAGGTTTATTATATGAATTTTCTAAAAATTATTGATATTATAAAGTATTATTTATTAATTGTATCTAGTTTAAGAAAGTGAGTAGAAAAACATTGATTTTATAATGTTAAGAATAAGTATTTGTAATAGAAAAAATTCATACATGGCTGTAAGCAAGATCATATTTGTTTCATAATTTTTTTGTGATGATTAAATCATTCATTAATAAGTGTTTACTTATCTCTTCCTTAATGTATGTCGCTATTCACGTAAAAATGTAGCTACTCTCGTGAATTTTCCTCTTTTTTGTATCTTTGCTGTTTTCACCCCTGCAGCACACAACTTCATCGATATTGCATTGTTGAGGGATCCATGTTGTATTGTTGCTACTTTCAACAATGAAAGAGAAACATGCAATTAAATATTTGTTTAAACAAAAAAAATGATTTGAATCGCGCTGCAACAATGAAAAGTATTGTTGTAAATTAGTTTTTAATTAATATCTTTTTTACTAATTAAAATTTCGGAATTTAAATGGCCAAAATGGATTCCTTGGATTATTCCCCATCTTTTGGTACTTTCCGTGAGCTTCTCCGTTCAGCCGTTAGTGAGAAAATAGCCTCACATACATACATACATATCGAATTTTAATAGAGTAGATTAAAAAGTAGATTTTTATATTTTAATTAGTTTTTAATTTATAATTCATTTCAATAATTAGAGAATCTCGTTAATAAATTTCCATCACATTCCCTACCAGTTGTTGTCATTCTTGTGGAATCAAAGTTTAAGTAAATTAATTGATTAACTGATAATTAAGTTCCAAAAATATTAAAATAGTGTATTTTCATCAGAAACGTACAAGTGTGTAAAATTGCGAAAACTCTGGCACATCGGGAGGTGAGAGAAAAATTGACTACAAAATTCCATCTTTGCAACATGAAACAAGTCATGTTAAATAAAAGTGTGTAGAAGGAAATATTTGTCTGTTGACATTGAATATAATTATACTGCATTATTCTTTCAAATGATCTGTTGGCAGCATATCGATCATCAGTTGTTTCCAATATTAATACTTCATGATGGGTTTGCAAGCTCCTTAGTATCTTTCCTTATTCTTTTGAAAAATTCCTGTGAACAAATAACTTTTTAAGCATTTGGACCTTTAACCTTTGAGTAGAAGCTAGTGCTACATTTTTAAATTGCAGCCAAATTTACTTTGGTAAATTCAATTTTTGTATAATTACAATCACTGAAGCAGGATAATATTACATCAAGTGTTTGCTTACCTTTTCCAGAAGCAGCTTTTTAATACTGATCTGTGATCTGCAAATTTTTGCAGTCAGTGTTTTTCGTGTCTATCTCTTGCATATGTCAAGAAAAACTACAAATTTCTTGTCTGTAAAAGTTTATCAAAATTTCTCTGTTTATCTATGCGCAAATCATGCGCTCTCCAAAAAATGCATTTGTTTACTACATATGTTGTCTTTCCAGATTCCAGTGTTTGCATTTCATTTAATAATTAAAATAAAAGTACATTTTCGTCATGAGAACACCATGAAACAAAAATTCTTTTCATCTTTAAATATATCAATGAAGATTGATAAATGTTATTTTATAATTATTACCTGGATGAGAAAAAAAGCAGAAGGTATCATTATAATATACTGTTAGAGATGGTTTAAGATATTTAAGTTCAAATTCAACTGTTTTCTGATAATCTGTTTACATCTTCTTTAGTTATTCATACTTGCTACATTATCCTGAATTTTGTTCAATATAATCAGTTAATAAGTTTCTTTTTAAATGCTCTTTTTATCTGAAAATGCTGGATTCATCTAAAAATTACCTATGTTTCTTTATATATATATATAAAATGTTTTCGTGATTGTAGTCAGTAGAAAGCTGAGTTATATTCTAATTTTCTTTTATTATGGGAGAGTGACGGAATGTACGTACATCTTGGTTTGAGTTTCAAGTCAAAAGAGAACAGAAAATTCCTGCATTTTCTGAGGTAGGGATTTAACAGATAGACACGTGATCAAAGTGAAGGGAATAATAGCTATTTTTACTAAATTACATAAGCATTTTAGGGAAGAGTATGGCAGCAATAAGTTGCTGATTTCTTGATTTGTGTTGGTGTGTGGAAGCGATTAAAATATTCTTTTAGTAATAAATATGCCAAGACGAGAGATTTAATATACCTCCAGTGTGGGAAATAAAACGAAACTGGAGTTTAAGAAAAGTGATTTTGGAATTAAGAACATTAAGACTTTAAAATATATAATATTAGAATTTAAAGCAAAATTAAGTGAGATTATTACATATATACAATGAGATTTCATAAGTTTGTAGAATTTTGTAACCTGTAGTTGAAATGGTCATTGCAGTTTAATAGTTTGTCTGAGTTATCCTATGCTAAAATCGGGAAAGTCTATCATATTAATTTAATTAAGACAGATGTAGTTTTTCGGCTTGAGGAACCTTGCAAGTCTTGGTCTGCGATATCTTTTGTTTTTGGAACTTTTCGAACCAAGGATACAAAAGAAGACTTTTCCATGATGTTTCAGTATATGCCAATAGATGTATAATTTAGGAGACTTTGTAATGATGACTGATTGGGGAATAACTCGGCAATAATTTCATTTTGATCATCGCTATGTAATAAAAGTTTTCACATTAAGGTAGATATTAAAAATTATCAGTTGAATTTGCTCAATATCCTCAACACTTCCATATCAAAATTTGTCTCCCCCAAAATTCATACCAGCTAATTTCTGTTTTGTATTTCTTATTAGTTTGTTAGTTAAATGTGCAATCAAATGATAGGCCACCTTCAAACCCTATTTCTCTCACCTGTTTCATGAATATAAAAGAAATTTCCTTTCTTTAAACAAGTAGAGAGAGTACTAAAATAGTCGTTAAAAGTTACTTATCTTTTATGTCTTTGAGCTTACTTCAGTGCAGTAATAAGGAGACTGATTTGAAATAGCAGAAAATGGTTGCTTGCAATTTTTTTCTTGGATTTTATTATTATTCCTTGGATTACTGGCCTCTAAAATTTTGGTGTACTGTTAAATGAAATGCAAGGCATCAACTGCAGATTTAAAATTACTGTCACTCTTTTTGTTATGAAAGAAGTGTATTTACTCATTATTATTCAGAGGTAAACCAGTTTTCTTTTCTCCATCTAAAGAAGCTTGTGAAGCAGAAGGTTCTAAATCCTGTTCTTGGAAATCCGAGGTCAATTTTATCCACTGATGTGGCATTGTAAAATTAAAAATGCTGGAAAGTTTTATTTTTCAATAACAACTCAAAAGCAATATATCTTATGAAATGCAAGACATCAACTGCAGATTTAAAATTACTGTCACTCTTTTTGTTATGAAATAAGTGTATTTACTCATTATTATTCAGAGGTAAGCTAGTTTTCTTTTCTCCATCTAAAGAAGCTTATGAAGCAGAAGGTTCTAAATCCTATTCTTGGAAATCTGAGTTCAATTTTATCCACTGATGTGGCATTGTAAAATTAAAAATGCAGGAAAGTTTTATTTTTCAGTAACAACTCAAAAGCAATATATCTTATGTATGAAAAAATAACGAAGTTGACTACGAGATTAGAAGAAATTGTTGGAAGTTATTCATTTTAAAATGAAATTATTTTGTATTTTTAAATCAGTTGAACATATACATTTATAAATTCAGATCTAAATTGAAATTTTAGCTTGTTTGACATAAAAGCAAGGTTTATTTACAAAGATTTGCCACTGTCAAATTCATTTTTGTTTTTTGTAAATTTACTGCGGAAGAAGCTCCATCTGTTGAAAATGTTATATATCTTAATATAATTTTGATTTCTTACAATTCAACAGATTACGATTCAAAATTTTATTTCAATTAATCGGAATATTTCATTATTTCTTATAATACTCATTTTTATTGATTCCTAAGTGTTTCAACATCTGTTTTGATGTCCAATGATATTTTTATGCATATTTATAAACTTTATAACTCCTTAAGTTTCTGTTGTCTCGTATTTAACCGTGTTGAATGCATAATGGAGTTTCTACCGCTCTTATTGAATTTTCGAATTTGTGATGAGCAATGCATGTTTTTGTTTCCAGCCTTTATCTCTCACTCAGCGTCAGTGCAAAGAATAGAATTTATTTTTCAATATATGCTGCCAGATTTAAGTGGTAAAGTTCTTCTTGATGTCGGATCTAGATTAGGAGCAGTACTTTATGGGGTAATGTTGATCACTTGCTGTGGTTTTGTTACAAGCACATTCATTTATAAATGTAACAAAACTTCTGTTGTATTAAATGTTTATACTCCTCTCTTCAATATTCTTCGCAATTTGTTGCTCATGCTTCTTTAATGTATTTCCCTTGCATTTTGCCTTCATGAATATCTAATTCAAATCATTTGTACTCAATGTTCCTTAGCCTTTCCTGTATGTTTGCTTTTATGTTTTCTGGACAATTTCATTAAAATATTTATAAATATTTGTTTCTTCTTCTTATGTGATGCTTTTTGTAGTAAAGTATAAATCTTTGGAATAGCTGTTTAACAGATGACTGAGTTTGTTACATTCTTTTTAAATTCATCTAAGGAGTAAATTTCTCACTTCTATCATTCTGAGTAGTCACATAAATACTGATTCTTTTCCTGCATGTATGTTTAATAATTAGAAATATTCAACTGTTAAATGTAGACAGCCTTGTGTGTAAAAATTGAAATAGAACTATAAAACACATTCAAATAACTACAGTTCTGAAATTTAAAATGTGCTTTTTTTTTATGTAGAAAGGAAAATCATAATTTGAAATTGAGAAATTTCTTATGAAAAATTTTATATCACATTATTTTTTTATATCTTCTTGCAGCTTTTTCCATTTAACTCACAGGTTCCCAACCTGTGATCGAGGCCGTGGTGGCCTAGTTGTAAGGTCTTGATTTCGGGATCGGAGGGTCGCAGGTTCGAAACCCGATTCCACTGAAGACCCACCATGTATGGGGCCTGTTGCATGGTAAATCATGCGTAGTGGCCAAACGTCCTCCCATTGGCGTGGTGCGGAAGTTTGGAGAGGGGGTGCCAGCTCAGGTGTCGTCCTCGTCATCTGACTGTGGTTCAAAATTACGAGGTCTGTCCCTAAATAGCCCTCGCGTTGCTTCAAAACGGGACGTTAATCTAACCCAACCTGTGATATGCGTAACCCTGGGGGGGATGCAAAGGATGCAGTTGGGGGTACGCGAACTAAGAGTCAGTAATGGCGGACACAAGAAAACGTATGGGATCAAAAGTGTTACAAAATTTTGTTTCCCCCAAGTTAGTGTGAAAAGTAAAAGTGAAGAAGTCCTAATCTGACCCTCAAAATTAAGGGAAAAAAGAAAGAAAAAGGAAATGTAATTTTTAGCTATCTTTATAAGTTAATGCAAAATTATTACAATGCTGATTTCATCTGTTTTGATATTGAACTAATACTATTGTAATTATGCAATAAAATATAAAATCAAAAATAAGTCCTGCAAATGTTATAAATTCCAATCATTTGACTCTGACGCTCACCTAGGCCCTTAACATTGTTGATAAAAACTTCTTTTTATAGATGGATTTTTTGAAGGGTTGATACGACAGTAGGGGGTACATGAAAATAAAAAGACTCATGAAAGGGTATGCAAGGGAATAAAGGTTAGGAACCCTTGATTTAACAGAATAAATTGTCTTGATAAAAAAAAAATGTGTCAGTTAATATTTTGAATAAATATGTTTATTCTTTAGCAATGATAGATTAATTGTAATGAGGACTCTTAAACTCTTTCTAGCAATTTAATACATTGTAAATTCTAAATATGGAGTAAAGAAGTAAGAACATCAAACAATTTTTCATGATACTGGGTTTAGAAAAGGAGGCAAAATATAAGAGTAAAATGAAACAAATTGTAGTTTCTTTCATTGTCAATGGAAACTAGCTAATTGGAATAATTACAAAATTTATTTACAAAAAAATTCACTTGAAATGCTGTTAAACTTTTTTTTTTTTTACAACTCAATTATTTTGCCTGGAAGCAAAATTCAAAATATTTTAAAGAAACTTTTCACACACTTCTTACAGTAATGGTTTATTCTTATATAAAAAATTATTATTGCTTATTTTCCTTTAATATAATTGGTGGCAAAATAAAATGATGAAAATTTTTATTTATGCTTCAAGAAAATGTTGATATTTTTACATGTTATACAATTTAGAAGTTCTTATTGCATGGTTGACTTAAAACTAACTTTTAACTATCAACGTATTAATTCAACAATGGATGTATGTGTTGTAAAGTGCCAGTTTATTTGCATATAATTAGTTTCAAGCAGTTGTTTCTCTCATTTAAGTAACTATTTTACCTCCTTCTTTTAGGCTTATTACTGCAGCTCAGCTAGTAAAATTATTGGAGTTGAAATGAATCAAGATTTATGCAAATTACAGAATCATATTATTGAAAAATATGACCTGAAAAACAGAATACAAGTAAGAATTTTATTTATGTGTATGTTTCTTAATTATATGGAAATCAAAGAGATATTTCATGTAATAAAATATTTACTTTCACATACTTGAATATTGTATAAACAGGATGGAAAAAGTTTTATTATTATTGTTAAACCACCTTCATCAGTAGCATTCAAAAAGATTTAGCATGTTTTGCCAATTTTTAACTGGTGGTGGGCCCCAATTAACTTAGGTTTAATCAATAATGTATATTTATCAAGAACATTTTCTAATTAATTTTGAAAATCTATTATTATTCAATCAAAAAATAGCATAAGATTTTTTAAATTGATAGGTATTTAACCAAGAAACTATAATAACCATACTAATTTTAATTGTAATTAAAAATTAAACCCAAAATATGTTTCAATTTACTTTCTGTCCTTATTCGAAACTTTTACAAAGTGCAGCTGAATAATAAAAAATTCCTGAAAGAGTAAGTTTTATGCAGTGTTGAGTTTTTATTTATTCAAAAAAACCTTTAATGGTAGTAAGTATTTTTTATAATGAATTTTTTTATCATTCGTTAATTTTTATTTATATTCAGTCTTCAGACCAGAAAAAAAGCAGCTGAAGAATATTTAATTCGCCAAGCTTTTACATGTATTTTTGCTTCATATTGAGTTTAAACACGGATAATTCACTCTTTTGTATAATTTCATGCTATCATGGGTAAAATATTCTAGATTTAAGAGCTTGATTAACGCAATATGAAAGCATCAACTGATTCACTCTGACAAGCTAATTTACATAATTTAGTCTAAGTTCATAAAAATAGCTAACCGCCAGAGAAGGTTAAAATCCCTACCCTACTTGAAAGAGTCCACAAACTTGTAGCAAACAAATGCACTTTTGTTACATGGCATGGGATCACAGAAATTGGGATACTGGTCTGAATCGGTACCCTTGATAGTTTCCTCTGTGTGAAGAGAGTCCACTTTTTTCCCCCAACGATCTCCCGGAACTCAAAGCCTCACTGTTTGTTATTAGATTGTTATGGAAAAATTAGATTTTGTTGCAAAATTAAATTACCTCCTCTGCAACTATGTATCACCATTGCTACAACTAAACTATGGCATATTGAGTCATACTTGAGTAACCTGAATTCAGTTCTTTTTTCTTTCGTCTGTTTTGAATAAGAGTACCAACTTGGTGCCAACCTCCTAAAACCCTAGAATCAGTAAATACACATTGTTAAATTAACTGGTATTTCATTTTTGTAGCAACGTAACCGAACGAAGTACATCAA